>JAHZNP010000612.1:0-46294 GCA_020615345.1 Triops cancriformis
AATATTGAATGCGAGCGAAAATACAGATGATATAATAATAATAATAATAATAATTATTATTATTATTATTATTATTATTATTATTATTATATCATCTGTATTTTAAATATTGAATGCGAGCGAAAATACAGATGATGTAATAATAATAATAATAATAATTATTATTATTATTATTATTATTATTATTATTATTATTATTATTATTATTATATCATCTGTATTTTCGCTCGCATTCAATATTGTCCACTCAAAGACCCAGATCTCAAAGTAGTCTACCTTAGCACCTTTCCAAAAAAGCAGCTCCCATCAGTGCTAATTTCTGGAATTCACTTACTGATTTTACTGAATTATTATTATTATTTACTATTATCTTATTTTTAAAATTAATATATTTCTCCATACTCGTTCAGTGTGGACAGGCAATTCTTCAATGCGCCACCTGAGAAGCTGCGGCTTTCTTTCAAGGTTTTCTACTCTATTTTTAAAAGAAGAACAAAAAGCAGAGCAGGTGGCAGTATGTCTTCTTCGTTTCATGAACACAGGACAAACGAAAACGCAAGGCCAAAGCTCGAGTTTGGAAATAGAAGCGGGGAGACTTTCCTCGTATTTGTGCTATTGTCACCTTAAATTGGTACCGTGAAGTTTGAAAAATGTTCGCCTAAAGTACAGGTGAGTGGGTGTGGGGCATTCACAAACCTGTGAGGTCTCCTTTAGAAGTGACCGAAAACAGTTCGTCACTTCCGTCGTGCTTTCTTTGAAGACTGAACTGTTGGGTCACTTAGCTAAGAAAATAAGAACGACCGGACTAAGGTGGATTCGTAGTTTCAAGTAGCGCGTAAGGTATCGCTTCACTTTTTACCATCTCGCCCTGAGCTGGTTGTCGTTTTGTCCCCTTCAAGCACGAGAAGGACCCCCGGTTTTATGTCCCTCATTAGGTAGAACAACATGGTCTCTAGCTTCTACCACTTGACGGCCGTAGGTCGAAGAACAGACGCGAAACTGTCTCGCTTTTTCTAAGGTACTGCTCACCTCCCCTTCGCGCCATTGTTTCCTTAGACAAACTCGGAGCGCCGTAGGTTTCATGGCTTTATTACTCTCCGTTTTCTGCCCAGAACCTGCTCGGAGCTGCCAGGGTAATCAAGGTAGTTTTAAGCCTTACTTTCTTTGCCCTGATACAGGTACGTTCACAGAATTCCAAAAAAGCAACAAAAAAATCTCAAAGCGTAACGAAACGCGACACGTTAACAGCGTATCGTTCTTTAAATCACCCAGTTGGCAATTCAGTGTCTATGCTTGTTTTTCTCTAATTCCTTTACATTGTAACACTTGAATTCTATGTAAGACTTATATGTAACATCACTCCTAAATTCACAGCCCTATTTGAAACCTAACCGACTCGATGGTTTCTGTGCGAAAATGGAAGTGATTATTTTGGGGTTAGAACGCGTAATAATTGCTGATTTAGTGTAAGACAATGAAGATGACCGCATGTTAATATTATTTTTTTATTCGCTTCAGTTCAAGCCTCACAGTTACTTCAGTTAAACGTCGTGTCAAAGAAGATGTAGAGAAACTTTACCAAGAAATACTGTTTGAAGGAAATTAGCTTGTACTAAAAACCGTGTTCTGGTGAAGTTAAGTTGTGGTTAAAAAGGACCGGAATTAACCGCAATAAAATCGCAGTTCAAGAGGTCGAACCTCAGTTTCGAGCATTCAAAGTTTTTGAATTCTCGAAACGGGTTGGACAAAGGAAGTAAATTATTAAGGCTACGGTGCAGCTAACTGTGGTATAGGAGAATTACATGCTAAATCACACTAAAAAATTTCGACAGTAAGGTTTTCGATCGTAATATCTAGTGCACATTTTCGTCGTCGACATTTCGCCGACTGAAATTTCGTCGACTGAAAAAAAAGGACCACCAGAAAATCGATTACGCTACAGAGGATATGAATACCAATCCTATAATAATCGCTAGAAAATATATAAGCTTGAAAGCTCCAAAATATGAATAGCAGTATTTTATTGCATGTGTACTTCATTTTACTAAATTAATTACTAAAGCCTTTGTCGTCGTATTGCTCTCCGAATTTTTTCCTAAAGTGTCTAACGGGAAGTACAATAGATTTTATGGTGGAATGACTAATGAAAAGTAGATTCTATAGTATCTTTTTCTTACAAAATTAAAAGAAAAGATGCATGTCCAGCTGAAGCGATTAAGCCTATGCGCTTAACTGTGGTATAGGAATCATATGCTAAACGGCGTCCGCGATTTCTCCAAAACTACTCAGTGTTTCCTTAAATAATCTCGAAAGTAAAGTTTTCGATCGTAATATCTAATGCGTATCGTCGGCATTTTTTTTCAAAATGTTCTTCGTAAATTTATAAATAGCGAGTCAAATGTCAACTTTTTGTGCAGAAAAGCAATTTTCAACATTCGATCGCAAAGGTTCATTAGAACCATTTCAAAGTATTCTTTAAGGAATACGGAATTCAAATCCGACATTTGGAATTGTTACTTAGAATATATCAGAAAACTATTTAGGTGAGAAATGCAAAACTGACCGACGGAATTAAATTCCGTTTTCGCCAATAAATTAGGGAAACGGTGCTTTTGTGTATTTTGAGGCCGGATATTTAAAAAAGCTTTTTCCAAAAAAATTGAAATCTGATTCGCTTAGTTGCCCCGTAGCTTTAAAGCAAACAGTAAAAAAAGTCGAAAGGTCAATATGCTTGTAGCATCTGAAATTTGTACGCGTACTCCGTAAAGTTTGACAGCGAACACATCCTTCGAATTCCGGCTGTGATTTGTTAGTCCACTGGTAAACCTAAAAAAGAAACCTGGCAGGCAAAGAAATTTCAACGTTACCGAGTTGAAAGTACGGCCTGATAATGCGAATACGACCTGGGTGGTACAAAAACCTTTAAGTGCCATGTGCAGCCAGCGCCGAAGTTCTACCGACGTGTGACAAAGATTAGCGTCTGCCTGGGCAGTGGGAAAAAGTCCCATTTTTTAGCATTGGGTCTTGGCCTGTGCCTTAAATATAGTATCGGCCAGGACTAATGATTCCAAGTTTCGACTATACCATTGAAGTCAGCACTATTTATAGAATACTATCCTTTAACTGGAAATGATGAGCGCGAAGGTCCCTGTGAAGAAACAAGTGGTGTCGAATTAGCTTGAGTTCCCTGAAAATCTTCAGAGATGGTGACAAGAACTCCCGCTGGTAGTAATTGTCGTGCGAACAATACGCCCCGGAGAGCAACTCCTCCCTATGAAGTCCAGCACTGAAAAGGGAAAACGTCACTAAGGCCTGGCAAACTAAGCGGACTTCATTTCGCATTGTCTGTCGTCCCCCAAAGATTTTCCCTTTATTTCTCTTTCTCTACCTCATTTTTTTTCTTTCAAAATGAGGTACACTGTGCTATGAAATTTTCACGAATACCTGAACTGTGTCCTGTAGATAAGATGAGAATTTTTCTGAAAGAATGCTTGAATTTTCGATAATCATCTTCTTGAGCGGGAATTCAGAAGTACCGATGTACTTTCAGAATTCCGTTACACTGCTAAGGTTTCCAATGCCCATTCTCGAAAAGCTTTCTCACGAAACAATTCGTTTTCTGGAGCAACAGTTCATTTTTTTTCTTTCCGAGTCGGAGAAATATAATACAAACCTCCAAGCTTTTATCTTCCATTTGCAGGCTTTCCCTTGCTTCCCCCCACTGCTTGTCGAACGGCTAAAATAAAATATGGGAACACGCGGTAGGTATAACCAGCCGAGCGGCCAACGCTTCGCTGGACATTTGCAAGAATGCAAATGCCAACATTAGCATAAACAGCAAAGGGCGCAAAGCATGTTTACTTCAAAATCAGCATTGGAAATCCTTCAGACCTCCAAAATCCTCCCAAACCCCTTTTGTATACACTAGAATGCGTTTCACGGTCACGGTTAATTATAAAGGTATAGTGTTAGTAAACTTCCCCCCCAGTTAAGGGTACAAGGGGCGGTCGTTCATCAAAAACGCATTCAAGCCCCCCCTTCTCGCTTCCAGCATGTGCAATTTCAGAAAATTGGCAAAAATATTATGGCACGAAAGTGCTGGAAGGGTTTTAACCACTGAATGTCCAACCGTGCAGTGTGGCCCATTTAGTGATTCTGCGTTGGAGTGATAACCTAGCGCTTGAAGGTTTCTCAACGTCAAGCATTGTGATGTTGGTTGACGTCGACAAGCCCCATCCAATGCAGAAGGTTTTACATGTCTGACAGTTGAAGAGGGTGGCTCAAAAATTCCGTCCAAAAAAGGCCCACGTTTGCCTCGTTGCTCATATTTGCAGGAGAGAAAATGACAGGATTGGGTCCTGCCTTCTCTGGATGTCGTGTTGGCGCTATCAGGCTTGGAAGATCAGTGGAAGCGCCAACTCAACCTGTGAGGTTTTCTGTGACAAATGGGTGATAACCTGTGTGCATTGTAAAGTTAAAAGTATGCGGTAGATGCAGGGTTCCACTCGCTTGTCATCGTAGCCGTCAATGAACGACGCATAAGATAAGCCGTATCGGCTGTCAAATCAGTGTCCCTCCTGCTTGACTGTTACGTATGATGCATATACGCACTGTAAGAAAAATCTACCGCTTAATGGTGAAAAATGGCACCTAAGTGCAAGGAAGCCAGACTAGGGCTCTTTTCCTACCAAAAGTCAATAATGGTAGTTTTTTTCCTAAAAACTGGTACATGTAAGCCCCGAAAAATCGGTACATGGCAAATCTAAAAATTGGTAAACATCCGTAAGTTGATGCATTACACCCTAAAAATTGGTCCTTGTAATGAACGTAATATAAGGGAATGCCATTTGCTATTTTTCGATAGAAATTTTGACTCAGTTTATTTTTTTCTCATATGTGAGCTACAAAATTAAAGAACACTCAACACACTGTTTTAACAACAATCGCACATAATACGTAAACGACACACATACACAATCCGAAGTGAATAATAAAATTCAATGATACACGAAATAACTTTACCAACAATAATTAATGCAAAAGTAAATACCAAACTCAACAATATTACGTAAAAAAAACACAGAACAAATCAATCCACAATGCTTAGTACAACATTTGCCAAACAATTTCTCCCAACGTATAGAACAGAACATTTAGCATACAACTTCGACAAAGTTACTAAAACAAAGTTGAACAACACAGCCACACAAAACACCCAAAAAGCTTTTAACAATCCAAGTTTAACAGCGGAATTTCAAATTACACGACTCAAATAATATCAACGAAACAACACAGCCAATCGGCACAAAATATTTCGTTAGTTTTGGCTCTTCGGAAGTCATGAAGTGTGCAATACACAAAGAGTTGTGAAAATTTCAAAGCTAGGGACATCCAGGTGTTGAGTTTCTTCCTAGCTCTCTTAATTACTAGAAGAATGCAAATGACTTATTCCAGTCTCCTACGTAAGGTCAGCGATTTAGTTCCAGGTAACTAACGAAGTTTGCAAAAAGACGACCTATATTTGGCGAAAATACCAGATTTGAGAATACGTTAAGAATATTTGGATGAAGAATTAAAAAATTACGTAAATATGATCAAAACTAGGCAAAAATGTCAAGATTTTAAGTGAGGGGCCCATATTTAGATTTCACTTACCAATTTTTAGTAGGAACTACTAATTTCAAACGCACATAATTCACCAAATTTTGGTACCCCTTTTCACAGTGTGCATACATACAGGTTTTCTTGTCCCTTTTTTTCTCGTCCGGTTCCGACTTCGCGTCTCCCGTCCACCTCTTGACCATTTTTGTTGTTCCCCTTCTTTGACATATCTACCAGCATGCAGTCTTGATGTAACGGGGCCTCCGCCCACCTAGAGCTCCCCTGGACTATTCCAGTCCTTTTTATTTTCCCACCGCCTTTTCGCAGACTGGTCACCTGACGAACGAAGCATTGTGCTGAGGTGCAGATAACACGTACTTACACTACAACAGCCACTCAGTACTTGTCTATTATGAGGGATTCTTTTTCTACACAAGGCCGATAAGTCTGGGAGAGTGACTTCGTGCTAAGTCTTCGAACGGCGGAACCAACAGAGGCCACGTAGGTGTATACCAACACCAACCGGGTGTAATGTAAAGCATATTCGGCCAGGAGCAGCTTGGGTGGTCTTGCTCTGGGATATAAAGGTTAGTTCACTGTAGGGGCGGCGGAATATGAAGAAGCGAACAAATTAGGGGAGAAAAGTCCCGAAAGAAGAAAACTTATGGGCTGTCGAACCTTACACGCCTTAACGAGCGCTGAGATTATGCCGGCGTTGTCATTATTCCATTGGGTTGGAGTGTGTTTTTTGCTGAGCTTTCCCCTCTTTGTTGTAGAACAAGTCGGCTCAACCTATTCGGAAGGGGGGAAAAAAGAAATTTGATGGTGAAGTTTATTTTATTTTTCCATTTCCTATCCTGGGGAAAAAAATTCAAGCGAAGAGCGATCGGTGTCTTTTCTCGTTTACCAGCTCATCTGTTACTGTGTACGTAGTAACTAATTACTATCTAGGAGCGGTAAATTGGGACAATTACCTTTTTGCACATAGAATACCTGCCTGGAAGAATAGACAATACAAAAGAAGCCGTCTTTTCCACCAGATTGGGGAATCTGCCCTCGACGAGTATTCGTAAAGACGGACAGACCGGGAAAAAATGTAAAATAGGAATCTTGTTTCGTAGATAATGTTTAGAAGTATATGTGTTGTATAAAAATATTTACTAACGTGTTAATTATATTGGATAGACAGAGACCAGTAATTTTCATATTTGGTCAATCGCTTATCGTACTTCTTGACGTTATTTTATCGTAAATTATTTGGTTAATTAAGATTACATTTAATTCACAAGTAAATGACTACCTATTTTACTTGCCAGTCTCTGCAGCCAATGTTTCAGCGCTTTCGTTTCCTTTCGCATGATGGATACGTTCCGTTGCCGCTCTTTTGATTCCATGATTCTCAATTAAGATAGACAAAACGCAACGAACTAAAAGGCTACCACCAGGAAAGCGATTCTGATGCACATGTTAAGAATACTAAGCCTATAATAATCACTTGAAAAAATATAAGCTTGAAAGCATCCGAAATATGGGTAGCAGTATTTTCTTGCATTTGTACATAATTTTACTAGATTATTGCTGAAGGCGTTGTCTTCGTATTGCACTTTGCATTTTTTCCTAGAGTGTCTAACGGGAAGTACAATAGATTTTGTGGGTCTTTCTTAACAAAATTAAAAGAAAAAATGCACAGCTGAAGTGATTCGCTGTACCTAACCGCGGTATAGGGGAATCACATGCTAAACGGCGTCAGCGATTTTGCCAACACTATGCAGTATTTCATTAAACAATTTCGACAGTAAAGTTAAGATCGTAATATCTAGTGCACATCGTCGAGTTTGTCCTTTAAAATTTTTTTGTAAATTTGTAAATAGCTAATCAATTTTCAACTATTTTGTGAAAAGAGATTTCTTAAAATACAACCTCAAGGTGCAATAAAACACCGCTTACTTAATTTATAAGCGATTCCTAAATTCAAATCCGTAGGTTTCTGATTTTTCACCTAAATAGTTTTTTTAATATTTCCTACGGGAAAACTCCAAAACTAAATGTCGGACTTGAATGTCTTTTTTCATTAAATTAATACTTTCAAGTGGCTCTAGTGAACTTCGCGATCGAATATTGGAATTGCTTTTCTGCAAAAAGGTTGAAAATTAACTCGCTTTTTTTATAAATTTACCAAGAAATTTTTAAAGAAAATATCAACGATACTTAGTATACATCACGATCCGAAACTTTACTGTCCACATTATTTAAGGAAATGCTGAACAGATTGTCGAAATCGCTGGCACCGTTTAGCACGTGATTCCCATATACCACAGTTAGGTGCACGATAGCCTTAAGGCCACGGTATACACAAACGCCTTATGGGAGAATAACATGGCGAATTGGTTCAGGTGATATCTCAGAAATTTGCCAATATTGCAAAGAACAGTTTTGACAGTAATGTTAGCAACACTAAAATCTACTGCACCTGGAGCTCACTTTTTTAAAATTACCGTAAATAAATTTGAATTGTGTTTTCAACTTTTTTCAATTTTTTAAATAAACAAAAAAAGGAAAATCGGGTCTCCAGGGTACAGTAGGTATTTATTTTTTGATTTTTTTGCCGCAAAGAAATCTAAAATCGGATTAGTAGTTTTCAGGAAAACGTCTGTCGCATTTCAGTACGGAAGGCTGAAATCTTATATTCCTGAAAGAAGTTTTGACATGTTTTCATGAAAAATAATTGTCAGATTTCACTTTCTTTTGCAGCAAAAATTCAGAAAATAAATACCTAATGCATCTCGAGGTCCAGTTTTCGTTTTTTCGTTTCTTGAAAAAGTTGGAAAAAAATGTATCGACACATTTTAAATTTACTTTTAGTTGTTTTTTAAAAAGTGAGCTCCAGGTGCACTAGATATTAATGTTGCTAACATTACTGTTAAAATTTTTCTTTGAAATATGGAAGTATTTCTGCTGTATCACCTGAACCAATTCGCCATATTATTCTCCCATAAGGCGTTTGTGTATACCGTGGCCTTAACAGTTTGACTGAGTGCAAGTTCAGAGAACTGTCATTCAAGCAACACGATTTGAAGCGTTTGACTTAGGCTAGTCTGTATTCAAGAACACTTGCGTGTTTGGAGCATGTGTTTAGCTTACTGTTCTAGTTTTCAGGTGTGAATCTCAAGTTTCCCATGTTTGCTTTTAACTCTAGTAAAAAAAGCACTAATGCTGTCACATCGGATTTCTATAGACTAATTTGCTAGATCAGTGAACGCCTCGAGGGAATGCACTACAATACGTCTTTTTGCTCTTTAAAATGACCAGAGAGAAACATTGTTCTGAAGACCCCAAACGTGATATTCTGTGCAACTAGCCTTTTTATGGTGGTGTGAATCGTATAACATCACGAACGTAGTACACACAGCGGAGTCTCCAAGTGGTCTAGACACTTGAATATGTGGCCTAAAGGAGTACGCGACAGATACGATGCCCAGTACGGGAGTCTGTGGACGATGCAAAATGTGCACGCATTTTCGTGCTCTTTTAATGCTTACTCGCACCACCGCGCGCCAAGACGCCCTGTATTTTTTTTTTCACCCTTGTTGCTTCGCTAGTATATCCTATTAAGTGTTGCCAAGAATTCCACACCAGACACTCGAGCTTTTAGAGCGTATCTTCTCCTTCTTCTCCTTTTGCGTTCTTTATGGTGTTAAAGCTATTTTGCTTAACTGTTTCCGTAGATTATAACGGCAACGGGAATGGCGAGAAAGGCCTCTTTCCTAACGTGTTCAACTTGGCAACCGACGCGGACATTACGGCGAATGCCACTTGCGGAGAAACTGGACCTGAAATCTTCTGTAAACTCGTCGAACACGTTTTAGTGCGCGCACCTCAATGTGGCGTATGTGACGCTAATGCCATAGACCCCAGTCTGCGCCATCCTATTAGTCATGCAATTGATGGGGCCAACACTTGGTGGCAAAGCCCCACTTTGCAGAACGGTCGACGCTTTGAATGGGTGACCGTAACACTGGACCTGAAGCAAGTAAGTCTGTTTTTCACAATTTTCCTTTTACGCTTAGAACGATTGGGCCAAAGACTCGAGCCTATACTGGGCGCTAACTACAGGAGGAATAGGGCAGTTTGAAAGCAGGACAATTAGTAAACAAAAGTTATAAATAATAAACTACAGAAAAGACAAAAAAATAGTGTCTTATTTTACTTTAAATGCCATCATAGGCCATACCTTGATCGCTGCTTTTATTGGTCTTAGTTTTGTTGTTAGATTATTTATTTATTTTTTTAGTTTCATACTTTCACACATTTGGAGGGTCAGTGCCTTTCTTTTGCTCAAATGTTAATACTAGTATCGGGTTCTAAATTTTTAATAATACTGTAAAGGTTTGCAATGGTTGATAAATCCTATAATGAAGACCTGGGAGTTTTAATTATTAACGTTTTGCAGAGTGAATTTAGAAAGTTTACTGTATGTGGGATTATTTGGGGATTTGATAAAATGGTAAATGCGCTAAAGTGTAAGTGGTTTCTCCTTAAAATTCGTAGAAATCTAGTTAGTTTCTTTATAAAGATGAACAACATGTGGGAAAAAAGTTGCTGTAAAAAGAAACGTTACGCAAGAAATAAATGTAAGAATTTTATGTTCCTCTGCTCAGAAATAGGTTCTTTTGTTTGATCTGTAATGTTCAATGTGAATAACCCAAAATTGTGTAAAAATAGATTTGAAGTAAAATATAAGTTGAACAAACTACGTACCTCTAGTAGTAATTGTTGTTATAATATTTTTTCGTTTTCTTTTATCTTTTAACATATTTAAGCATCTTGAGCTTATTTAAGCCTAGACAGGACGCTATTTCATTTCGTGAATATTATGTCTGATTTAAGTTTGATTTGTACATGACGTGCAAGAAGTTACAAACGAAAAACCATGTACTTGTCGCTTCTTTCAATTAATTATTTCTTTAAGCTTGATATGGGTTGATAAACGGTTGGAACTTAAACGGCGCCGAGGTATCTGTATTCTAACTGTAAAGAATAGTTTCGGAGTGAGGATTTATACGCACTTAAAGTGGAAAGGAAAACCCTAGTGTTATCCGTCTCTTTATGCCTGGCATTATTGCCACTTACGGTCAGCTTTCGCACCGCGTATCGGCATGGTGTTTGCTTCTACTTTTCTCTCCAAGTTGTAATGTAGACGAAATGCGTGTCTGAGTGTGTTGGTTGCAGAGCACAAGTTATGTGTCGATTTTCCCACGAACAAGTCCCCGGGCGACGTAATAACTTCAGTTATCTACCCTGTCTGGATCGAGAATCCAACCACAAGTTGCACGCAGGTCTTCAGCAATGTTTTCTTCTTTTCCCCTGAACTTTGCCATACGGCTGAGTTGTAACTGGCATTTGATGGAGTTCTCAGGGTCTCTCACTCTTCCTCTCAATAGCACTCAAAACTCTGAAACAGTAATAGTTTTGAAAAGAGGTCTGTTCTTTTTTAAATATTTTTTTTAAATTCTGGAGCTGCGTCACTTCGTATTAGGGCCATGCTTTTTATTTTTCTGGAGCGTTGAGACCTAAAAGTACACTTGCCAGACTGAAAAGGATTTTTCTAGCCCTGGGAATTAATGCATTTTTGCTGCATTTGTGAAAGAGGAAGTAACAGGAAAAGGAAACGGGTATTAGAAGACAAGACGGGTGAGAATTGAAACCAACGTTTACACGGGGCGAAGAAATTTGCTTTCGAAGCTTGACTAGTTCCTCTGAGTCTTGTTATGATTCCACTTACCAGTTTGTCTGACTTTTCCCCAGTGAGTTCTAATGGTAAAGACCCCGGAACAGGAAGCTCGCAGCTTTCGCACACGACATGCCGAAGCTTATGTTTTGCTTTTCTAAAATAAACGTCGCACTGATGGGTTCCACGCTGTTGTGCCCCGACAAGACACCATTTCGTGAGCTTAGCGTA
The DNA here is from genome assembly GCA_020615345.1 of Triops cancriformis. Lineage (NCBI taxonomy): Eukaryota > Metazoa > Arthropoda > Branchiopoda > Notostraca > Triopsidae > Triops > Triops cancriformis. The sequence continues at coordinate 11,561 of JAHZNP010000612.1, forward strand.
AGCTGCAGTTAAAATAGCATACCAGTAACAAAACTCACGCCCCCAAAGTTGTCTCCCCCAAAACTTACAGCGGTAATGAGGCATTAAGGCCAGTGTATACCGTCCTTTTCTTATGGACGATTACATGGAAAACTTACGTGGACGACCTTACATTCACGACTTAATTGGTTCTCCAAGAAATCTTGACAGCAAAGTTTCCGTTGATAATCCCTAGAATCTTACTAAGAGATACTTTCTAGAAAGGCGAAGATAAGTTTGTCTGCTTTTTTTCAAAAATTATGAATCTCGACGATTTCTCCACGTTGTATTCCAGGTATTATTACTTCTAAAATTTTGGTAGAAAAATATCGGAAAATGTATATAGTTTATACAAAAATCGTCCACGCAATTTTCTCGTTCCTCCAATTCACTCAATGTAAAATAATAGAAAGGGTATACCGTGGCCCAAACCATGGTAAGGGAATCACTTGCGAAAGGGTGTCTGCGATTTCGCCAAAGTTACTGATTCCCACCACTAAATAATCTCAACAGTAAAGTCTTTTTTTATTGTAATATTTAGTGCCCATCGTCGAGTTTTTCTTTATTTTTTAAAATTCCTAAGAAGATAATCAAATTTCAAATTTCTTTGGGATAAGCGTTTCTACATATACGGCATTCAGGGACAGTGAGGCACCGTTTATTAATTTATTGGCGAAAACGGAAATTAAATCCATCGATTTGTTTCGGATTTATCAGCTAGAAAGTTTTCTGAAACTTCCTAGGTGGCAAGTGCAAACCGAAATGTCAGATTTGAATTCTGTCTTCGGTAAATGAATACTTTTACGGAACTCCAGTGAACTTTGCAATCAAGTGTTTGAAACTGCCATTTTTAATAAAAGAATTGAATTCATTCGCCTTCTACAAATTTACGTAGTAATTTTCAAAGAAAAGTTTGACGAATGCATCAGATATTATAATCCAAAACTTTACTGTCGAGATTGTTTAATGAAATGTTGAGTAATTTTGGTGAAATCGATGACGCTGTATAGCATGTGATTCCATGATACCACGGTTAGGTTTCGGAAGGAATTATTCACATAGTTTTGCATTATTTAGGGAGTAAATGCCTATGATTCCCAAACCTGGATGTCGTTAATATTGTCTTACTATCTTCAATTTGTCTGTTTTTTTTATTTGTTTCCAACTACGACTAAGACAAAGAAGTGTTTAGTAGGTTGAAAAGTGCGGAGGATCTTTTGGTGACCATATATGCCATGGGTGGGGTTGAAGAAAAGGAAGCTCATTCGACGGACAACTCCTAGAGTTTGATTCTCTATGGAAGGGACAAGCCGAGGTCTGGGTTAGGATGCACGGGAATTATATATGCAAGTTATAGCGTTCGGAAAACAACACCCTTGGAAATACCGCAAAGACGATACCCGTGAAATTGGTTGCATACTTTTACAACCTTTATTGTCTTAACAAATGTATGGGGAAGCTATATTTTATAATTATTTGTACTCTTAGCGATTATTATTGGTTTTCCACAGGTCGTACGATTGTACTGTATTTTGAACATCATATATTTTTATTAAAATATTGTAATTTTTTATTAAAAGTTTAATTTTTATTAAAATATTGAAATTTTTATTAAAATATTGAAATTTTTATTAAAATGCTAACATTTTTATTAAAATGTTAGATTTTTTATGAAAATGTTGAACATTTACTGTTTTAAAATTTCAGCTTGGACTTACGAGAAATTCTCTTTCGCATCTTTCTTAATTCTTCGCGTTGTACAACCACGCCAATCGCCACAAGGTTTTGACTCGGATGTCAGTAAATTTGGTTGGTAATTACCTTTTTTCCCCTCATCCGTGCACAAAAACTGACAACAGTCCCTGCTGCATAAATCATTCATCCCCACTAAGTATCCCACTCTTTCTCTTATTTTCTTTTTCCACTCAGAGTTTCTCAACACCTGTGTTAAAATTCTATGTATAAAAAAAGAGGTTGCTGAGCATTTTTTGTAGCGCGAAGGATTCAAGTTTAAAAGAAAAATCAGCGTGGGCGTGATGGTCGGTCGATGCTTCTGATAAGCATTAAACTTATTGTCGGAAGGTGGAATCTCCAATCTGACCAGGTTTAGTGATTATTTGCGTAGGAGTTCGAGACTAATAAAATGCTGCGTTACCCAACACCCATCCAGGCTATCAAATTGAAATGGCTGAGCAAAAACTCGCATAAAAAAAATTGGTCACGTCTTTTTTCGTTGTCGAAGGAGTGTGAAAGGTCAAAGCCGGAATCCATTGAGAAGGACACGATGATCCTTGGAAAGCACCTAGGGTGGTAAAGAGGTTACAGCAGGGGTGCCTGGACTCCCAACTTGGCAGGATTTCTTAGGCCCTGCCCTCTGAAAGCGTTTGTGCCTCAACCACGTTCTTTTCGCAATTAACTTTTTGACGACACGCAGCTTTAAATACTAGCCAATGGCTCCCGTTAGAAGTTCGCAGAGGTGGCACTGTGCGTAGCGTTTTAAACTATAAAAATCTGTAGGTTATCGTTTAAAAGGCGCAACAGTCACGAAGTTCTCCTAAAGCGAAGTATTTGCAGTAATAACGCACAGCAATAATTCGCCCTCAGTGTTGGCACGTTTACGACCCAACGGAACCCCTAGCCTTGCATTAAAGTGTGTTCCCTCCAACTTCCCGCTGTTTCTTAGAACCGCAGTGCTTATTGCACCCCAGCTAAAGACTCTTCCCTCGGAGACTTCATTAAAGCTTAATTTTCGCTAGTTTTCTGTCCTCCTGGCACACCAGGAGCTTCACCCAGTGATTAGAACGACTGGCAGAAGTGTCCCGCAAGGCTCCCCTAAAAATACTTTGCACGTTTGCAGAGGCCTTTGTAACAAACATAAATTACCTTCTACTACAGCTTCACAACATCCTTTAGAACGGGATACCTCAAACAGAGGGCCCGTGGACCACTTACCTTAGAGGACAAGGTTCACAGCAGACTTGTGGCTAAGTCCCCAAAATTGAGTTTGAACAAAATCCAAGACCATTGCATTTTATTATGACAAACCCAAATTCAGGAATACAAGTCCAAATCAAAATCATGTCCAGAGAAAAAAGAACTTAAATCCATCCCAAGCTCTTGGTGAATTTGACTGATCCATGTCAAGCTTCTTTGTATATTTTTTTACAATGGAAGTGAGGTGAAGTCAGTGAAACATCAGGTTTGCCCTTTACTACGAAGAAATAATTGTCTATGCGAGGATGATTTTTTGCAAAGTTCAAATGTGGACTGTTTGTTGCATAACGAGAACCCAATTTATATAGTGCTTAGGACGGCCTTCTAATTCAATCGTTGAATTAAGTCAGCCTAGTTAATCTCAAATTGAATTTCAATGTGTGATTGATCGCAGTGACGAAAGTATGAAGACTTCTTTAAGATGGTATGCAAGGAAAAATTAAAAGAAGCCGGGGAAAATACAAACCGCTTTCATAATCTTTTGTTGGTACGCTGTTGTGAAATAAAAACGATAACAAGTGTGTAATTTTCCCTGTCGACCATTCCAATAAAGATCTTTCCGTCCTGAAAAATTCGCTGTTATGTGTCAGCCCTTTCCAGATCATTGCAAACGGCTAGCTTTCAAATCAAGTTCAAATCAATACAAAAAAGCTTGTCATAAATTCTCAAGATTTGTCTTCGCTAAAAAATAGTTTTAAATCGGACTTAAGTCCACCTCAAGCTCAAATCGGCACATGTCTGTCTCAAAGAGTCTACAAACTCTTTCACATGTGAAACACACTTTTGGAGCTATAGTCGACTAGTAAGGTACTAATTGGTATAGAAGAGGATGCGCTGCTCTTTTGGGATCTTCACAATAAGGGTGGAGTGTCTGCATGTCTCACCACAAAATGAAAAGGGACCTAGGCTTGAGAAGTTTGGGAGCCTCTGGTTTGGGTGCCTGACAAAAGAAAAGAAAAAAAACTGAGCAAGAGGCTTTGTGCACGGCAGTAAGGGCATGTATACGTTTTTTTACAACCTTGGCGTCGAAGGATTCTTGTCGTAATTTGTTTATTGCGTTACGGGGTGTTGTTCTACAAAGATGCGATTAATTGGAAAGTTCTTGAGGATGGCTTGGTCCCTGGAATCTCTCGCTTGACCGGTTTTGTCGTCTAACTATCAAGTTTTTCTAGTGTTGCATATTAAGTGTACCAAAAAGTACAACTTTTGTGTCCAGTTGTGAAGATTATATTTATCAGTTTCGACAAGTCTGGGTGGAGCTGTGAGATGTGTTCTTAAGGGCGTAGTTAGAGAAGACACCAAGCGGTATCTGGGCGGATTACGGGTAGTAGTTTACCTCATAAACTATGCCTTTACGACCCTTCCTGGTTGTGGCGTTTTCGTTTCGTTATTTGCCTAATGATTTTGTAACGTAGAATTTACTTATGAAAAGCAAGTCCACAGAACATGAAGATAAAAAAGTGTACTTAAGAAAGTTACTCATTTGTTGTTGTTTTCTTGAAGGCAAGCGATACGCAATCGGTAGAACAAAGGAAAAGAAACGATGGGCGGAAAAACCCGATGGTCTTTTTTTTTAGTAATATTTATTTGCAAGGTGATCAGATAAATATCGTATCTGACATGCTTTCAGTCGTTATATATGTTTGGAATTACCATTATGTCAACATATAATTCGTGGTATTCACATAATGTGCTTGCCAATTGTGTACACTAAGTTGTCTGACGCGTAGGACAACTTAAAAATAGAATTTTGCGATACTTTCACGTGCAGCCCTCAGCATATCTTCTCCTGTAAATTTGAAGAATATGTTAACTTAAAATTTGGATTAATCTCAGACTTCGAAATGTTTCCTGTAAATACTACGGACCTACCAAATTCACGCTGACGTTGGGCAAAGTTTTTGCGCGTCTGGCGAAATATAGGTCTGAAACATACTCACAAAGAATTCATTGATTGTCATTTGCCAAGTCTATTGCAGAAATAGCTCTAACTTTCTTAGTTTTGATGGATGTTTCATTCTTCGCGTCGTTTACGAGGTTTAATTTTTAAGTAACTTCGTTTACCATTTTAATACAAAATAAATAATTATATTTTAAATCTAATAAATAATTACTTAATTTCTCAACTTTTTATCATGTGCTTCTACGGAATTTTGGCATGTAGATTAGTTTAGATTCAAATATCGTATCAGTTTCTAGGATATTTTTTGTCTATTTAGTTTCTCAAAGCCATTTTTAAGATAGTTCTCTTTTCCTTTCACATGCCCTAGAAATCCGTCTCGCTAAATTTTCACTGGGAATCTATAGTACACTCGGTATTTTGAACAAAAATATACAGCTTAAAGCTTGTAAGTCTGCTGTGGCCCCGTAGGAAATGCCAAGGCGACTACCGGATTACTCAGCTTTTATTACCAAGCTGTGGTAAAAAAAATATATATATATTTTTTCCACTTCGTCGAACAAATCCTCCTGCCTTTGCTGTGTCACGTCTGACTCATTGCAACTTGAAAGCCCCGCGCAGGGGAATGGGCTTGGGAATATTGCTCTGGTGTATCCGATAAGACAGGCGGACGAAAAAAGTGTCTTGCAAGATGGCAATGCTTAACCCCGAACTATAAGACGTAAAGGTCTGTGCCACACTATACGTTCCATAAATGGTCAAAACTTGGGCGCTGTTGAAGGTGCAGTTGGTCAATGCCGAGAAGAGAAGACCGATGAGCAGGTTCTCGGATATCTGTCTATAAGCTTTTAAGAACGTGACGTCCGTTTTGTCTGGAAGCGTGACTTGGACAAGTCATGTTCGACGCCTCAAACACGCAAGGTAAGGCCATACGTGTCCGCATAAGGCTGAAGAAAGAAGGCGAAAGGACCCATTTCGTTCGCACAGGTGTCAATATCTTGGCAGACAAACAAGAAACTGCCGCACATACGGTGTAAGAAAAATCTACCACTTAATGGTGGAAAATGGCACCTAAAGGCGAGTTACCCAGACTGGGGCTCTTTTTCTACCCCAAGTCAATAATGGTAGCCTTACTTTCGAAATGGTAGTTGTAAGCCCCAAAAGATCGGTACATGACGAAGCCAAAAATTGGCAAGTAAACATACGTGAACTGACGCATGAGACCTCAAAAATTGGTCCTAGTAACAGCTGTAATAAGGGAAGGCCATTTGCTAAAATTCGGTAGAAATTTTGACGCACAATTTACTTTTCATTTTTTATTATATGAGCTACTAAATTAATAGCATTCGATATGCAGTTTTAACAGCAATCCCCATAGATTATGTAAACGATGCACATAAATCATACAAATTGAATAATAACACTCAACAATACACCAAATAATTTTCACCAAGAATAAATAATGCAACAGTAAATATCTAAGCTCAACAATATTACTTCAGTAAAAGTACACAGTACAACTGTATTCAACAACACAAATTAATCGACAATACAATACAGGCTACGGCACAACATTTGCCCCAAAAAATCTCCAAACGTATGGAATACAACACTCAACATGCAACTTTAACGAAGTTACCAATACAAAGTTGAATCAAACGAACTCACCAAAGAAAAATTAAAAAACTTTCAACAATGCAAGTTTATCAACGACACTTTCACATTACACCAATCAAATAATATCAACGCACACAGCCAATTGTCACAAAATACTTTGCTAGTTTTGGCGCTTCGTAATTCACGAAGAGTGCAACACACAAACTACAGTATGAAGGCTAAAACAACACAAACAATTCTGAAGATTTTTCCAAGCTAAGGGCGTCCGGGAATTGAGTCTCTCCCTAGCTCTTTAAATTACTAAAAGAATGCAATTGAATTAGGCAAATCTCCTACGTAAGGTCAACGAATTGGGTCCAGAAAAACTAACGAAGTTTGGAAATAGTCTACCGATATTTGAGAAATATTGATATACCAGATATGAAAATACGTTACGAATATTTGAATGAAGAATACTAAAATAAGATAAATGTTAGAAAAACTAGGCAAAAATTACCACCTTTTAGGTGAGCGGACCATATTTACATATCTGGCACCAAATTTTAGTAGCGACTACTAATTTCAGACACTCATAATTCACCAAATTTTGGGACCCTTTTCTACAGTGTACAGACACCTAGCGAAAAGCTGAGATTCGTCCTTTTTGCCCCTGCTTAATATGCAAATAAGGTCCTAGGCGCAACCGCCTATGTGTTCGACACATCTTTCCTTCTCCCATTTTTGAGACCTCTCCTCAATAAGTTCGGTTATTGTAGAGGTGTAGACGATGAACGAGTAGTGTAACCTACTGTTCCCATTATCGATAAATTACCGTTTTCCTTCCAACGCTTATAAAATCTACACTGTACTGTGGGAACGTTGAAAAAGGAACAGGTCTATAAAAGTATAGCTTACGCGCGGGTTAATAATCAGACCTGCTAAGGTGGGATGTGATAAGCTGTGTGTTATTTGCCTGACGTGCCAATGCATGAACGTAGCAATAAGTAGATCCGACCTAACCCGTCTTTGCATTTTGGAACGCCGTAACAGCGCATTTTTTTCCACCTTCAAGCCACGGACAGGAATTCAAGAGGCTTTTCGGAGAGGAGGGGAGGAAATGGACCCAAAAAGCGGTACTCATCTTGAATTACGTCTTATATGAACGTGTAGGAAATGAGCAAAAGCAAAAGGCTTGAACTTCGCTAGAAGATGAAAGTAAAAACATTCTACGCTATTGAAAAGCTTCCGTGTAAAGGCTCCGGGTGTTAAAGTAATGGAAAGACGAGCCGGGGACCTTGAAGCTCACTCTCGGATTAAAAATGACGACATGAAAGAAGAGTAATATCTTTTTGCAATCTAATTAATATATGTTTCGAGCTTCTGTTACATCCTAATGTACGCAATATACTCCCGAATATGATTATTACCCTGTGTAAAGGTACATTTGAATCGCTTCTGAGTTGAGAAGTGCAAGATTTATTTTTCATTTTTACCAGCGTGAGCATTTGCTCTTTGCTCATTTGAAATTTTAAGTGCATAAATACTTTCGAAACTTCGTGAGTTGGAGCTTTTCACAATGTGCAGGATTTATCTTATACAATGTTTACACAATAGGTATATTCGACACGGGTTATACTCCGGCTAGTCGAATTGGTTTTATTGTTGATAACTCTTGTATATAAGTTTAGACAAATAAATTTTCGGTGTTCAAAATGTAAGAGATGCTTTGTAAGAAAAATAATCAGAAAGAAAATATAATATTACGCAGGAACAGTGTAGATAATATTTGTTTATATTTCATGTGTTCAAACAGCTTACTTGAGTAGTAAAGCGGAACAAAGAAGTACTGCGAATACATTGTTATCCTATCTTTTTAGGTGTTTCAAGTAGCTTACGTGATTATTAAGGCAGCGAATTCGCCGCGTCCTGGCAACTGGATCTTAGAGCGATCGGTAGACGGTGTAAACTTCACGCCTTGGCAGTACTACGCCATAAGTGACGCCGAATGTCTAATCAAGTAAGCTAATATTTTCAAGAACGTAGTTTCAATGTCATAACATGACTCATAATAAATACGGATGTTGGGACTTTATCATTTTTTTCTTAAAAAGACAATGACACCGGAATTGCTACACCAACGCTCTTTCGTACCGAAATACCGTGTTATGCAACAATGTCTACTGACTAAAAATCAATTCACCATATTCTTTCCAGAAACTTGTGACAGTTGGCTAAAAATGCAAATTTTAAATATAAAGTATTTTTTTAGGTATGGCATCGAACCTCGAGAGGGAAAGCCGACATATCGAAGTGATAGTGAAATAATCTGCACATCATACTACTCAAGGCTTGAACCTTTGGAAGACGGCGAGGTAAGAAAACAAAAATAATATGAAATAAATACCGCTTTTAAGGGCACTGTATACCGCTCCCCTCTTATGGGCGAATAACATGGGGATATTTCGGGAACGATTTCTCAAAGAGGTTGACTTATTCGTATTTTGTTTTGTGACAGTAAAGTTATGCTCAATACTGCGGATGACGAGTGATCGAGAATTTTTAAAAAACTTCTTTTGTAAATTTGGTAAAAGTCGAGAAACTTTTCAAGTTTTTACTGTGGAATAAAATCAAAATTTGGATGATCGTACATCACTCGTATACAAAAAATAAAATTTTTAAAGCAAAAATCTTTAAAATTGGACAAACCGTTTTGACAAAATCGCTCCCGAAATTTTCAGAATTTTAGCTCCTGTATTGGGCTGCCATGCAGTAACGGTTTGTCCAATTTTAAAGATTTTTACTTTAAAAATTTTCTTTTTTGTATACGAGTGATGTATGATCATCCAAATTTTGATTTTATTCCACAGTAAAAACTTGAAAAGTTTCTCGACTTTTACCAAATTTACAAAAGAAGTTTTTTTAAAAAATTCTCGATCACTCGTCATTCGCATTATCTAACATAACTTTACTGTCACAAAACAAAATACGGAAATGTCAACCTCTTTGAGAAATCGTTCCCGAAATATCCCCATGTTATTCGCCCATAAGAGGGGAGCGGTATACAGTGCCCTTAATTACTCCGTTATTTAAAATATCAAAAGTGACTGTACGGAATAGCAGTCAATAAAGGACAGTTGACACACTCTCATCCGGTCTCCACGAGACCTGGACTTCCGTCAATGAAGTAGGGGTCGTAATCGATTAGTGACAAATGTTTTTTTTACCGATTAGTACTAATCGATTAATTAACTACTGCGTTAGTGTCTAAATTTCTTTCAAAATAAGTTAAACGATTAGCGGTTGGTTAGTGTAATCGATTAGTCAACAATTATTGTCGTAATTTTCATATTTTTTAGAAAAGAATTGATTTTTGTAATGAAAAGGACAGTGTATTTGCAAAAAGCTGCATTTGTAATTGTCGAAAATACGAAAAGGATGTTTACAAAGTGTTTTTAACAGCAAAAAAATGGGAAAAAAGGCACAAACAAATCCAATACACACAATCATTTAAACTTAAAAACACAAAAGAAACACTTCAATTTTTATTTTTACTAGCAAAAACTTCGAAGTGTTTTAGCGAGCTCCTACAAGAAAAGGTAAAACTAAATCTGGGACCAAATTCGCCAACTTCATTGTGATGGTATTACCATCATCGCTGGTATTCCTTACGGAAGAAACAGTCAAAGCTATTAATCGTTAACTAGTCGATTTGGCAACTCACTAATCGATCATCGGTACTAATAGATTAATAATCGATTTATGACTAATGGGAAGTTAGCGGACGGTTAATGTGAAAAATGCTAGAAAATAACATTTACAGGTCGTAAGTCACACTATGATTATGGAGGCTTTTTGCATAATTCCACTTTATTTCCAGGACAAATTATTGAGTTGCCTTTAGTACTTTACACTGCATATCACCCTACAGTTCGTAACAACAAACGATTCTCTAGAAAAAAATCTGGACGACAATAAGACCAGTTAAACCTAGAACGGATGAGAGGGAGTCCACTTGCGGGAAAAATTTGACAAGCAGATTACTCGTTTGTTCTGCGGAATTTCTTCTCTTTTTTTATTGTTACATGTAACATGAGCGGAGGGCGTAACCTTACAAATAATTTAGGCAAATGTTGAGGATGGGCAGTACTAATCATTCCGAACCATGTAAACATCAAGATAGGATTAAAGTTGACCGGTGTTATTAACTGAGTGGGCGAAACTGACATACGGAAATTTTTCTTTTCGTGCCGTAGCACATTTCATAATGTACACACTGAATCTAATAAACTAACTTTACGGTTTAGATTCATACCTCGCTGGTAAATGGCAGACCCGGGGCTTCACTACCTTCCGAAGAGTTGCGTAATTTTACACGTGCTCGCTATGTACGCATCCGCCTACAGAAAATCCGGACGCTCAACGCAGACTTGATGAGTCTTTCAAGTGGTGCAAGTCATCCAGGTTCCTCTGCCGCCTCCGGCTCCACAGGCGATGGTCAAGAGCTAGATCGGTCCATTTTTCGCCGTCTGTTCTACTCCATTAAAGACATATCCATTGGTGGCCAATGCCTGTGTTTCGGTCACGCTTCCAATTGTCCTACGGAGCAGCTAACAGGGGTAAGGACTTGGTGCTTAGACCTTTCACTTTGTCTTTTATAATCAAACAATCCTTTTTTTGACTTTTGTAGCGTCCGAAATGCGTCTGCGAGCACAATACTTGTGGCAACTCCTGCGAGGAATGCTGTCCGCTCTATAATCAACGGCCATGGAGGGCGGGTACGAACGCAGACGGAGGTGTCTGCGAAAAGTGCCAGTGTCATGGTCATGCGAGCGCTTGTGTTTATGACCCGCAGGTGGAGCGTGAAAGGCGAAGTTTGAACACCGAAGGACGTTACGAAGGGGGCGGTGTTTGCCTCAATTGCACGGTATTGCATATAAATCACACGTAACTTCGCATTGGCGCTCGCTGTACTAATAGCACAGTGGTACTTGCCTGCCATTCACAGGATTTTACAACTGGCATAAACTGCGAGCAATGTTTGGATGGTTACTATCGGCCGGCGGACGCTTTACCTGACGCGAAACGACCGTGCTTAAAGTGTGATTGCGACGCGGAAGGGTCAGTCGGGGTCTGCGTCAAGGATGGATCTCGTATCCACGAAGGCTTGGTACGTTTCAGTTTTCTGCCAAATCGTTCCTCGCACAGCGCATAAACACGTGTTTGGTTTCAGGCGCCAGGATCCTGTATCTGTCGCGAAGGTTTCGCTGGACCACGCTGCGACCGTTGTGCTCGGGGATTTCGCAACTTCCCACTCTGCGAGCCTTGCCCTTGTCACTTAGCGGGCTCCATAGATTCCGAATGTGTCGGAGACTGTCGGTGCAAAGTACGAACACTATGGTTAAATGACATTAGCGCCTCGACACTAATGACTCTTAAACATGGGGGCAGGTCCACGTAGAAGGACCACGCTGCGACCGTTGCAAGCCGGGATACTTCGATCTAAGCGAAGAAAACCCAGACGGATGTTCCAGATGTTTTTGTTTCAATCGCACCGGACGATGTGCTTCCGCAAAACTGGGCTTAACCAAAGTAAAAATTGAGTACACATTTCCTTTACGACTTGATCACTTTTGGGGGTAGATTAGCGGCGTACTGGATTGGCTGATTACTAACCTCCAAGGAACTCGCGTGGTCCAGCCGATTTTAGACGAAGCCCGGCTCATAGCTGATAATTTCGAAATGGCTGACTTCGAAAGCTACTATTGGCTAGCCCCGAAGGAGTTTGCGGGCAAAAAATTGACAAGTTATGGTCAAACGGTAAAGTTTCGTGTGTCTTGGGTACCGGTACGTGGCGACACAGGCGGGAGACCTACGCGAGGGCCTGACATTGTTTTAGAGGTATATTGCAAGGTTTTTATTTGACAAGTGACAGCTAACGTTTATACGCTCATTCTTTCTTTTCTGGTGCACAAAGGGGAATGGAATGAAAATTGGCTTCGGGGACAGAATTTATCGCGACAAAGACACGACGATCAAAGTCATTCTGAGAGAAACCGGCTGGTATCATATTCCGGATTCTATTAAAGACATAACGCGGAAAAGACGAGGGGAATACAAAGGCGGTGCCGTCACGAAGGCCGATATGTTAAGCGTCTTGGCGAACATTCAACGCTTTATGGTTCGTGCCAAGTACCACACGGATCAAGTGGAGGGAACGTAAGTTTTCGCACTTTTTTTTCTGTAAATATACACAAGAAAATGTTTGTTCTTTAACACGCAAAAAGCTACATTAAGTCGTCTTCTAGATTGTATGACGCTGAATTAGATTTGGGCACTCCTGACGCTTCAGCAACTACCCGTGTCTATGGCGTGGAAGAGTGTGTTTGCCCGCCTAATTACCGTGGTTTGTCATGCGAAGAATGTAATTTCGGCTACGTACCCTCGAGGGATGCAGCAAACAACACCGTTTGTCAGAAGTGCGACTGTAATGGTCACGCAGAAACGTGCGATCTTCTAATCGGCCAGTGCGGGGTAAACTACGTCGTTAGCTAATAAGGAAAAAGAGTTTTCATTTATGATAACATCATCAACAGGTGTGCCTGCATAACACGGTTGGTCCGAAATGCGAGCGTTGCGCTACGGGATACTACGGCGATGCAACTAAAGGTACCCCGGATGCCTGCAAACCCTGCCGTTGTCCATTGTCTGAAGCAAGCAATAATTTCAGTCCCACTTGTCAATTAGTGGGGCCAAATGAGGAGTTTCTTTGTACTGAATGCCGCACAGGTTACGAGGGAAAGCAATGCGAGAGGTACGCAGAGGTTTCGAGAGGGTTGGAATGACGCAACAAGGCCAAGTTCAGGATGTGACGTTCATACTGTGCTTTTCTAGGTGTGCCGTCGGCTATTTTGGGAACCCGTTGGTACCGGGAAACTACTGCCAACCATGTGATTGCAATAACAATCAAGATAGCAGTGCGCCTGATTGGTGCGATCAGTTGACAGGTCAATGTCTTCGCTGTAAAGGAAATACGAGGGGAAGCCGTTGTGAGCAATGCCTAGCAGACCATTACGGCAACGCCCTCGAAGGCAATTGTCAGCGTAAGTCCAAAATTCCAACATACGGAGCTAGCTCTCACTAATTTATAAAGAAAACTTAACTTGTAACATTTAAGATTGTAACATTCACGTATTTAATCATTTAATACGTGAATGTCAGAAAGAGGCTGTTATACCATAGATGTAGAATAGTTATAACAGTAAGCGCAGCTCACGCTATCAAATACAATGAAATACTCTTTGAAAAAAATAATTAAATATGTTCTTTTTTTAGCTTGTAATTGTAATCAGTTCGGAGCAAGCAGTGACTCGTGTGACCCGGTAACTGGTCAGTGTCAATGCCGGGATAAATACACTGGAAAAGCTTGCGATCGTTGCAAGGTTAGTCTAAAAATGTTTAAAAAGCTATTTAATACTAATTAATTTATTTTTGGTTAGAATGGTTTTGGTAATGTGGCTGCAGGCTGTCGTCAGTGTAATTGCAATGTGGTGGGATCTGTGACTACCGAAGTGTGCAGTGCTTTAACTGGCCAGTGTGAGTGTCGCCCGGGAGTTGGAAGTTTGAACTGCGATCAGTGCTTGGAAGACCATTACGGTTTCTCAACAGAGGGCTGTAAAGGTAAATCTCGGGACCTTTTTGTTTTACGAATCTTTCACCAGCTGTTGAAGGACTGTGCAGGCAGCGGGAAAGATTATTTTGAAAAAAGCGACCTCCTTTTCGCGGCCTAATTATCATGTTAGCGGACGGTTCACAATACTAATTTGTTCGCTGGTCTGCATTAGCCTCAGCCGAACGTCTTTGTTTTAGCAAAACTTGAAATGAATGGGATAATCCTTTGAAATGAAGTGAAGTGGAATGAATGAAGGGAAGAGGTACTCGTACGAAATGATACGGAAAAGGTGACAACCAACAGCGTACTGCGGGCTGGCTTTTTTAGGATTCCAAGAATAATGTCTTTATAACTCAAAAAAGCTTAATACGCAGTCAGTAAGAATTATTCTACATTAGAACTTCAGCCCAGTAGAGCCAATCTTTAGTTATAATGGTAACATTTTGCGACCTGACCGGTCAGAATTACTCGTAGTGTATTTGAAATCTCATGTTTTTGCGATGCAATCAGGATTTTTTAGTGAATTGCGAGAGAGTTGATTCCCATTTCTGCGCTGAAAAGGATGCAAAAATCAAGCAGTAGTCATCTTATTCCATTTACGGATTGTGTTCAAATAATTGTGCCAGGATTTGTAATTGATTTGAACTTGTGTGAGAGGAATCAAAGGGGATTTGGAACTGGACATATCTCCGCCACACAAAAAAAGTGGTTGCTCGGATTCGATTTATATTTCCATTTATTACCTCACGCGAACTTGCACTTGGTCAAATTCCTTTTTTTTTGCACTTGAGCACAAACCTGACTCCACTACTCTCCGAGACGAGTCTCGCAAGCCCACAATCTGTTTACCAGATTACCACTTTACTTTTCAAAACGGAGCTTGAAACCCTAATCCCCCTGGCTGAAGGGGGGTTGGCTATCTCGGTGAACCTCAACGGACATGGAACTTCAATTGTGTTACCCTTCCCTTAACTTCTTGAGATTTCATGGGCCGCGGTCCACGATAATCAGTCATTTTCTAGCTATCCTACGCTGTGAGATAGCTATGGGAAAAGTTTGGATAGCGAAGGTTTAGAAGAGAAAAACTAAAAGGCTTGATAATAGGAATTACATGTGCTTTCCGGGTGGTAGATTCCCCGATTTAAACCATCTCCAACCTATAACGTAAGTGTTACTTAAAGAGTCAAGGTTCCTACTCCTTTCTTTTTAAAAAAACGGGCGTAACATTAGTGAATCGGCCGGGGTGGGAAAAAAAGAGGTTTAGATAAACACAGTAGGAAGTTCGACCTACCGCGTCTTGTGCTATTCACTTTTTTCTGCGCCTTTAACCTTTTGATCTTCGAACATTACCCTTTCGCTTTAAAACCTTACGTAATTGCCCCCTTGCCGAAAAATTGCGGAACCTTTGGTCTCCCATAGACTTGCATAGCTAACAACAAATTTCCGTTCTGTGCGGAACCCTCTGTACCTGAGCCTTTGTAGCGACTATATAACAACAGCCATTTAGGAGCGCACCGGTAACTCGCTAGTTACTACCTGGTCAAGCGCTTTGGCCCAAGTCCAACTTCCCCCCGTAATGTCCCATGAAGAAAGGCTGTTATTATATTTCCTAGTTTGGGGCTTCTCGCAAGATGCTCCTGATAACCTATTGTACTTCATTGCGCGTGGTTTTATGTCCTGCATTTTGGTCAAAAGTGACCCATCCTTCACTGCTCACTTGCATGTAAGGTAAGCTGAAACGAGCCACCTAACCCCTAGCACCTGAGATACTAGGACAACTCGTGTCGTTTTCTTGCCAAGAATGAGTGGAAGGGAATGTTGGGAAGCAGCAATTGATTTATCTCGGGTGAAGCCCGTTGAATTGTTTTTCCCGCATTCTTCTGCGAAGTTAATGCGGGAAGGTTTTCCTCCGGTGTATTCCTCTTTCCTAAACACACGTGTGCAGCTAAAAGGGATGCGTGTTAGACGCTCTTCAAGAAGTTTAACGCATTCTCTTACTAAAAAAAAGGTAGGGGAAAAAAAGGAAGAAAAATGAAATATCTCCCCATCGTGTAGTAGTACGATGGCAGTATCGCGGCAGGAATTCTTCCGAACCCTTTTGGCCTTGCGGTTTGGCTCTTTTGTCGTCGGGTAGGATTGATCAATGTATAAAAACTTCGCGCCTGTTATTTCCTGCCAGGGACAGGCGTGCGGCCTTATATATAAATGCAAAGTGAGACAGTAATTACACTGGCCTAAAGGTCGTAAGATGGGTGGGAAGTCCCCTTTGGCGGACGGGAACAGAAGAGGCGGGCCAGACGACGAAGCAACTTGTCTTGTTTGTCGTGACGTGTGCCAAAATCTCGACTTCCCGCTGCAAGCCGAATATTCAGATAGACATTTTGCATAATCGCCCCACATCAAGACCAGCTTTCGGAATATACCAAAAGGGCAGCGTGCCAGAAGATTCAACGCGCTGGCGAGCAATGTGAAATCGCAGTGTAAGACAATGACAAGACCGCACGCACCTTGCAACTTTCTTCCTGTGAAAGAAGCGATACTTTATATTTTTATTAATCCGAATTTTTTTCTTATTTAGTACCGAGTGAGCTTGGACCAAATTAAAGCGTGTATAATCTGAAGATCTATTTTGTTTGTTTGTTTTGTTTTAAGGCAAGGGGTATGGAGGAATCACGTGCTAAAAGCGTCACCGATTTCGCCAAAAATTCGCAGTATTTCATTAAATAATCTCGATAGTGTAGTCATAGATCGTATATCTAGTGCGCAATTGTCGAGATTTTTTTATAAATGTCTTCGTAAATTAGGAAAAAACGAATCAATTTTATTTTGTCCTGGAAAAAGTGCAATTTATAAATATTTTATTGCAAGGTTCACTACAGCCGCTGAAAAGTATTCATCTACCGAAAAAGTAATTCAAATCCGACAATAAGTTTTGAGTTTGGTCACCTAGGAAGTTTGAGAAAGCTATTTCTCAAACTTTTGAGAAATTATTTAGGTGATGAATCCGAAAGTGACGGATTTGAATTACATTTTCGCCAATAAATTAGGTAAACGGTGCTTTAGTGTGCCTTGAGGCTGTATATGTGTGAAAATGCGTTTTCCAAGAAAGGTTGAAACTTCATTCGCTTTTTACAAATTGACAAAAAAAAATTTTTACGAAAAACTTGAAGATGTGCAGTAGATATTACAATTCAAAACCTTATGGTTCAGATTGTTTAACGAAATACGACTAATTTTCCCGAAATCGCTGACGCCGTTTAGCATGTGATTCCCTTATACCACGGTTGGGTGGACCGTTAGCCTTAAATGAAGCGATACTTTACGTTTTCCTTAATCCAGAAAAGAAATTTTATTTAGCACCGAGTAAACAGAGAGACGAAAGCATGGGCAATCTGAAGATCTATTTTTTCATTTAAACCACGCACTAAAAAAAAAGTTTAAAAAAATGACCACGTAAGTGCGACTCGTAACATCACACCTTTTTTTCGTTTGTTTGTACTGACTTTGTGCCTGGTAATGTATTTATGGTCTGTATCTCAAGAAACAAACTTGGCACCAAGTTACGCAAATAGTCCGACAGGAGCAAACGAGCAGTTCAAGTCAGGACGCATTTTTATACTTCGATGCACCTAACCCTTCTATAGAGGAATCACATGTTCAATGGCTCAGGCGATTGCGCCAAAACTGCCGCAGTTACATCACAGACAGTAAAGTTTTGATTCATAAAATGTGTTGCATATTGTAAAGAGATGTTTCGGACAAAAATGGATGTATAACAAGCGAAACAAGTTTCAACTTAGTAAAGCAAACGTTGGAAAAGGTTTCCAAAAGTCAGACTTGGGTGTGTAGTAACCGCCATTCAACTGTTTATTTTTAACGAACATAGAATTCCTATCCGATGGTTAGTTTGAGAGAATCATCGCCTGAAAATATTTCCCCAAATATAGAGAAAATTCTTTCCCCAAAAAGTCGAACTATGCCTAGCTTGTTACGAACTTACAACTGACGTTTTTATAAAGAAAATCTTGACGCCGTGTACTACACAGTAGCGTTCACAAAGTTACTTTTTTTTTAGCAGCTTTTTGGGAAATTGCCTGAACTATTTAAGACCACTGTATACCCCTTCTCTTCTTTTACATTGACTGAACGGGAGAAAAGAGAAAATTGCGGGGACGATTTCTCCATAACTGTTGCATATGTTTGGATAATTTTTCTACTAAAATGTGAAGATTGATAACACCTAGGATCTAACGCGGAGAAATTCTTGAAAAAAAGCAGACACATTTCTTGGACAAGTGTAAATTATCTTTCCCTTTTTTCAAAGATATTTCTTCGTAAAATTCCAGGAATTATCTGTTAAAACTTTACTGTGTTTACTCTACTGTGTGTACTGTGTTTACTGTAAGATTACTTCGGGAAACTTTGAGTGGTAAATGCAAAATCGTCGTTAAGAAAAGGACAGTATACTGTGGCCTTAGTTTCGCCTTTGATGTAATTTGGAGGGTCAAGTGTACCGAAGTCTTAAAACTTCGGCTTGGCAACCAAGTCTAGACTCTATTACTCTAGACTTCTCTGCCAGAAAGGTGACAATTCCATAATGTGTGAAGGGAAGCTGCAATTACACGTTTTTGCGATGAAAAAGTGAAGGTTGTCTGCATGTGCTTTGTTTGGGTGGTGATCAGCATATTTTTTCAATAAAATAAATAGCAGTGCTACCGTGCTATCCGAGAAGTCGATGGCCGATAGGGAACCCGTTCGTGAGTTCGCCAGCAACAAAATCGGGAAATAAGAGCTTGTCTTTTTGTTTTAAAATGTGATTGGACTACTGGATACCTGCCAGCATTATTAGCCAGCTCGCGAGATACATAACGTGCGAACTGCAGTATATTTTGAGAACCATATGTTAAAATCACATGTACAGACGCCAGGAAGCCAACGGCGATGCGCACGCCAAAGCCTGGCGTCTCTCCCTTGGCTGTCCGTTTTGCCTGATCTTTTTATATGCTAGAAAACTTTCTGTTGGTCTCACTCAGGTAGCTTTCTGTCTGATTTTGCCTTCTCTCAAGTCGCTCACACTGAAGGGCCATTCATATGCAAGCCACGTGCTGACGAGGTCGTATTTTTTATTTTATTTTTTTCCTCTTCCGTATGGCAGGAAACTTCGGCATCTTTTCTGACATCTTTTCGTTTTTTTATGTAGGGGGGTTAATAAGTAAGCCAATTAGAATTACCATAATATCTATTATTGAAGCGTACAGTACGGATTTTTCTTTCAGCAGCACATGGGGGGAGGGGGGTTGTTTCGGATTCCAATGCAGAAAAACGAGAGAAATAAATGAATGTCGCCTGTCTCTTTCACCGACAAGCCCCATGAACAAGACCCCACATGCTGGCCCGCCCCCCATACCGTACCCCCACTTGCCTTGCATATCAATAAAATTCCGGCATGCATGGTAGGCCGGGTGAGCGATTCGTGAATCCCGACGGGCTAGGGTTGGCATCATTGACATGCAACACGCATCTTTCACTGGAGGAAGAAAATTCACGGTTGAATGGGGCACTTTCTATCTCGAGTCGTGCTTTTTCGCGAGCGGAATGAAGACGAGTTGAAAAGTTGTCGGGGGTTAAGCCGTGAAAGTGCTATAGAAGGGGCGTGCTGGAATGGGAGCCATGGTATATTATGCTAGTAATTGACCAGGGGACAAGTTGTTGGTTATGTATGGACAAGTGTGGAGTCTATCTATCCACGACTACAGACTCCCTGGCACCCACCAGACTTGGAGACTTGACCTCCAAATACTTTAGTGATTGTAGCGTATTTTTTAAGACCCTTACACGGCTGCTGTGATACAACATTGATCTTTCAAAACAACCCGGGCTTCTTGCTACTTCTCCTAAGCACAGTGACGTAGTTAATATGTATGTTTACCAGCTGTCCTTGCTCAACTTGTGTGTGACTAGCGATGTACAGGAGCGCCTTGCTTCCTTGTACTGTACGTGGAAACCATCATACAGAAGAAAATGTCTTATCCGCTCTCACTGTAACCAGTAACCTTTCGCCAAGAACTTTTCTACGCGAATCTACGTTTTCTAAACCCATTTTACGAAAAAATTAGTGCGCAGTAATAAAAAAAATTCGTGTAATAATACATGCCTAATTCGTCTAAAAATTATTAATCTTTAAAGGCAAAAAATTTTAAGTCTGAGAAATATTTATATTAGAGATATAGACGTACATTTTTATTATTTGAGACTATAATTGCTAGGTTTATGTGCTATTCGGATAACTCGCCATTTGGGTCCATTTCCATAATAGACCGGAAAAGCAGACTTCTACTGTGTGTTAAGGCCAGCGTATACCGTCCTTCTCTTTGGACGATCACATCGAAAACTTGCCTGGATGATTTTGCATTTACCACTCAAGGTTCCTCGAAGTAATCTTGACAGTAAAGATTTAGTTGATAATCCCTAGAATCTTACGAAGAGATATCTTTGAGAAAAGGCAAAGATAATTTACAATTGTTCAAGTGATTCGTCGCTTTTCTCAGAATTCTGAAACTCGGACATTTCTCCACGTCAGATTCTAGGTATTATTCCTTTTAAAATGTTGCTCTAAAAATTATCTAAAAATATGTCTGCTAAACATACCCCTAAGGATCCGATCAGTTTAGAACAGCCCATTATACTCGGTTTACGTCTTTTTCAGCTTGGCTACCATGGATTCGGTTAGTGCGGGAAGTTTCCGAGACTATTTCCGCGTGACGGATTAAAGGGCTAAAGCTAAAGGCGGAAAAAAATTGGCCCATTATTCACTTCGGCAACTAGATGGTTACTACTTTCGTAGCTAATTATTTTTCACGTTAATACCATTTCGCTGGTAACTGGTTCCTTTTACTGCTAAATCACATCATGTGTGTACGCTAGTAGCAAATCTTTTTTTTATTTTTTATTATTATTTTGTTTTTATTCTGGGAAATTGGCATGAGCTACGCTCATTGCTCCCCTCATGCTTTACAACTGTCTTTGCGTGCTTTTAAACATATAAATTTATTTGTCTTAGCTGTCTGTTCTATATACAAGGACGTAAAATTTTTAGTGGTTCTATAGAACGGCTTTAAAACGTTGCGTTACAGAAAAGTTTCAGGGTTGCAGAATCTCCCTATTTCTTTTTTTTGTGTGTGTGATGTTTACGTTGAAAGGAAACACTGGAGTAGTCATTTGCCTTATTGTGTGCACTAGTCACGCTATTAGGCGAGCTCTAGTCTTACTTCCTTCCAAAGAACACTTGATGCAGGTATGCCAGTAGATTCTTTTACACTTAATGTTCATTTGAGCCCCTTTTTCCAGCCACTTCGAATCCTACCCAAGCCAATAGGAATCGTGGCATAACACAGGTTTCGCCGCCGAGTAAAGCCGTTAGCACTACACGAGGTTCTCATATACCGTGTTGCTTACGTCGAAGACTAGTTTAGTTGGCTTCCAGCTCCAGGAAGCTGAGGTTGACGCGTATGTAAAACCGCAGCCCGTACGTTGGCTTGTTGCATTACAGTGCTGTGAAATACCAGGGTTTTCGGCAGTATGCTGTGACATAAAAGGGTGGAGTACTCGACACGGATCTGCGAGACCCCTCAAATCGTCGAAATTGCAGTGACACTTTTTTTTTTAGAAAAATTGTGATGTCAGGTTCCATGTCAAGAAACACAAGTCATGAAGTGGCCAATTACGTGCATCACAGTCTTTATGTTATGTGTTTTGGCGTCGGAAATCGGTGCACAACGAATGGGACCGCCCCTTAAATCACGGAATAATCTTCGAAAAAACTCGACGTCTCATGACAATAGTGTAGTGCATACGGGAAGGGTTTCGTATTCCAAATCGCGAACCCCAGGTTCACATCGAAATCCAAATAAATACACCAAAGAATACCAGACATGGAAGGGACTGATTCAAGGTAGAACTATAAGAAGGAGACTTATCCTGTGAAAATAGAATCATTGGCTTTCGTAAGACTACCAAGGGAATGCCTGTAATATGCCATGTTACAGCGTATATTATATAGCGTAATATTACCGCTAGAGCGATGCATGTCAGAAGGCCGTTAAATCACTGAGAAATTTGTCCCCGTCTGACATCAAGCTACCCTTCGAGAAAGTAGTCCTCTTCTTTCTTAGTAGCCTACAACTTGAGAAGTGTTCATTTTCTTGATCATTGTACCTCAACTTAACATTTCGCTTTTTTTTCCCGCAAAACATTGCGTGGTTTCGGATTAGGAACGAGGAAATGTGAGACGGTGTACGAATCATTTGGGCGTAAGGTTTGACCTCTGCCCTGAACCGCAACACTTTCGTAGTTATTGCTGAGTGGGGGGAGAAGAAAAGTGGCAACTGAATATTAATTAGTACTGACGTTGATGAGAAACAGCGTAGAACATGAAGGCGAAATTCATAAGCGAGGATGAGAAAAAAAAGGAGTGGGAAAATTTTCTTGTGATTTTTTTAATTTCAGCCAACCAGTTTTTTTTTAATAGTCGAGCCTACAAGACATCTGTGTACAAGTACGCAAGTTGGATGTCAGGTAGCTGTTTTATTAAAGCCATTAGAGAGGCTCTTTGGCGAGTTGGAAATCCTTTTATTTGCATACTTGATCTACATGCAAACTCTCAAGTTCTTGAATGGGCTCAGACCTTTTGTGGCCGGACTGTTTGAAAGGTAAACCGAGAAGGTAGTTTCGTCCAGAGGGTGTTAAAAAGCAGAAGGTATTCAGCCAGCGAACATGAAACTTGCATTATGATAAACCTTATAAGTTGATTTTATGTTTCACATTGTAATGTTACACACAGGCTGTGGTTGCAACGAGTTTGGATCTCGAGGGCGAACGTGCGATATCGTCACGGGTCAATGCCAATGTAAGCCAAATGTCGTTGGCAGAGCGTGCGGTGAATGTCAAGTAAGTTGCTGTTACTGGCCAGGTTTCGAGTCAAGACGCTGGTTA
Organism: Triops cancriformis; assembly: GCA_020615345.1. Taxonomy (NCBI): domain Eukaryota; kingdom Metazoa; phylum Arthropoda; class Branchiopoda; order Notostraca; family Triopsidae; genus Triops; species Triops cancriformis. Next base: position 34,729 of record JAHZNP010000612.1, read on the forward strand.
CTTGCCGGTGACTTTCGAAACAGTCTTTTGCTTCACAGACTAAGACAAACTTGCATGCCATTAGCGTACAGTACTTAATATTCTGTCACATTAGCATTTTTTCATTATATTTTCTGCAGTATTTTTATTATTTTGATTCGGTATTTTATTACTTTTATTCAATAATTTTATTATTTTATTCAGTATTTTGTGCTTTTTATTCAGTGTTTTTATGATTTTTATTCAGTAGTTTTGTGCTTTTTATTCAGTGTTTGCATTTTTTATTCAGTATTTTTATTATTTTCATGATTTTTATTAAGAACTTTTATGATTTTTGTTCGTGGTTTTTATTTTTAGTTTATTTGTTGTTCAGGTTGGTTTCTGGAACCTGGTGTCCCGGAGAGGTTGTCAGTCATGCGAGTGTGATCCCCTCGGGTCGTTAAATGGCACTTGCGATACCTCTACTGGTCTGTGCGTTTGCAAACCCGGAGTGGAAGGTCAACGTTGCGATGAGTGCATGGAAGGCTATTTTGGATTTTCTAACGCAGGCTGTCAGCGTAAGTGTGAAAAAAAGACCTGTGGCCGTATACTTCAACACATTTTCGCTTACGTCGGGCTTTTGTCTATTGTTCTTAGCCGGGTATATACTCATGGGGTAGAGGGATGTGTTTGGTGAAATCGTTTGTTGGTTCAGCATTTTTCTCAACTTGAAAGCCCCTAGTTGTTGATTTAAGCGTTCCATTTTTCGAGCGGCTGACATTTGCATGGTACTTCCTTAACCTACCTTCTATTTACCTCTTTTAGCTTGCGAGCCTTGCGATAAACCGGGACACATTTGCGATCCGGACACGGGAAGGTGCGCCTGTCCTCCCTTTACCGAAGGAGCCACTTGTGGCCAATGTGCTCGTGGGACGTGGGGTTACGATCCCAAAAAAGGCTGCAAGGTAATAAAGACAAAACAAGCATCGACAACTTTTTTCTAACAGGTTTGTGTTGTCCATCTTTTCAGGCGTGCAATTGTCACAACGACGGGTCCGTGTCCAATCAGTGCGACGGGAAAACGGGGCAGTGCACGTGTAAAGAAGGCTTCGATGGCCCATTATGTGATAAATGTGCTTTCGGCTATTACGGATTCCCAGTGTGCAAAAAATGTGCGTGCGATCCAGCCGGCACAGACCCGCAGGTCTGCAACGCACAAGGTATGTGCCAGTGCCAACCGAACGGTCAGTGTCCCTGCAAGGTAACAACGCAAAACGAGTTAGGATAACTGCTATCCAGTGGAGTTAATTATATATACTTCTACTTCTGTCCTTAAATGTACCTAACTAGACAAACGTGGAAGGGAATGCGTGCCAACTGTGCAAAGAAGGTACATTCGGTCTGGCGCACGATAATCCACAGGGTTGCACACCGTGTTACTGTTTCACGCGCACAGCGTCATGTGTGCAGGCCAACTATATCTGGACCCAGGTAGAACAGACCCACTTTTCATTTTGAAAAAAAAAAATTCCCCCTGGAATTGTTTCACTTTTTTCTTGTTGAAAGCAATACTCACCTGATTCTTTTCCTGTTTCTTCCTTCGGTCAGTTGCGTACTGAAGCGGGTTCGCGAGCTCTGCGTATAGAATACGACGAACCCCATCTGCAGAGTCGGACTTTCACAAATGCCAATCAGTTCCCAGTCAATACACAGGAAATATGTTATATCAATGTAAATCTCGATCTGAGTACCTTTGACTTACTCTTTTGTAACGTAAAAAAAATTCTCTGCTCGTAGCGCTGTAGGGAGGCAGACTAATTGGCTTGCTTTCGTAAAAAATCTTTTTTTTTTACTCGCTTATCCCTTTGTGCGCACCCCTGATACACTAGCGTATCATGCTTGACAGATTTGGCTTCTATTCAACGCATATTTCTCACTGACAACTGGTACCAAAAAAAAATGATCAAAGCGGCGTCCCTTTTTTTATTACCTTTATAGTTAGCATTACCCGGGCAACGAGAACTTCGACTTGGAGCAGGACAAACGCAGTTAAATGTGACCAACAATCTGCGAATTATTCCGGGTGTCTCTGGAGATGTTAAAATTGGCGTGAGTCACCTCTTTGACACTCCTCTGTATTGGCGGTTGCCAGACATATTCCTCAAGGATAAGGTGAGTTTCCTAGGCGTGCGTGTGTTTACTTTTAAATGCTAGCGAGGCAACTTTCAAAATGTGAATTGACAATTAATTGTACTGTGAGATCAGGTGCTTTCCTACAATGGTTTTCTACGGTTTACAACACACAGCGAAGGAGGAAGAACACTCTTTCCGAACAATATTCTTGCCACATATCCGCTGGTCCAGATTCAGGGTAATAAGCGGATTATTCTGGAATACTTCCCTACCCAGTCCTCGCCCAATGGGCACTATGAAGTCAGGTAACCTAATCTTCCACATAAACGCCCATTAAATGCTGTTTTGACGGCGAATGAATTGTTACAATAAAAAAATTCATTTGAGTACTACATTTAAGAAGAGACTACATTTATTTCTGTCCAATTTGCATCACTCTTTCCAATTTGTTTTCTTTTAATTTCCGTTTTGTTTTGTATTTATCATTACCGTACTTTTTTATTTCTTATTTTTGCTCGTACAAAAAAGGTTGCACGAACTTTTCTGGAAAGTGAAAAACAACCCACAAGCCCGAGTCTCGCGTGAAATGATGATGATTGCTCTTCAAAACGTCCAGCACTTGCTCATCCGAGCGACTGATTCGATGGACAGCAACAGCGCCAAGTGAATTTCCTGCAAGATTACTGTATTTCAGCTAAATAACTGTTCTTTCCATGATTTGTAATAGCTTGACGAACGTAAGCCTAGATGTGGCAGTTCCCGCCCCGGCCTTCACTACGAAAATTGCAAAGGGGATCGAAATGTGCCACTGCCCTCCGGGCTATAACTCGAGCTCTTGCCAGAATCCCAGCATCGGTTTTTACAGATGGCACAAAGGCGACTATGTCAGCAGCACTGTCATTATCGATTTAGTGGGCGAGTCGAAACCATGCCAGTGTAATGGCCGTTCCCAAATTTGCGACCCCGAAACAGGATATTGTCTTGTAAGTAGACGAATGATTGCCAAACTATGGCCCATACGCCAACTAGTATTTTTTTCCCTTCGAACGCCGATGAAATAACAGTATGCACTTCTTTAGTCATGCAAGGAGCACACATCTGGACCCAAGTGCGAGCAGTGCGGACAAGGTTATTATGGCAATCCGGACGAGGGCCCGTGCCAGCCTTGCGCGTGTCCCAGTCTGGAGCGAAATTTCGCGGATAATTGCACGGTGTCACGGTCTGGTGCCACGAAATGTTTTTGTCAACCGGGCTACCGGGGCGATCGCTGTGAACGGTAAATGCAGATGCGGGTAAAAGCGTTGAAAATCAGTTAAAGAGAATTGTTCGCAGATGTGACTACGGATTTTACGGGAACCCCCTGGCCGTAGACGGATCTTGTCGGCCTTGCCAATGCCAACCCCACGGCAGCGTGAGTGACGAATGTGATGAAGTCACGGGTCAGTGCAATTGCAAACCTGGCATCACTGGTCGCGACTGTGCGTTTTGTGCACCGAGGCACGTCATTACCAACCAAGGCTGCACATGTACTGTGATAAGTTTTCGTACCCTTGAAACCTCCTGTCTGGAAGACTTTAAAAGCTATTACTCTTTTTAACGATTCCAGTTTAATTAGCAAGCACAGGGCTTAATTCTCATTCTTCTAACGTCTACGCAGCTTGTGAAGACGGTTGTACGGGCGTTTTGCTACAAGACGTGGATGCTATGACAGCTTCCCTGCGGGGCTTGAATGTGAGCAATTATGTTCCTGTACCTTGGAAGGCGGTCCTCGCTCGAGAAAACGACACAATAGCCTGGCGAACTCGTCTCAACGACTACCAAAACGCCAGGGATATCGCGCAAGATTTAATTAACCAACCGAGCCTTACTCCTTTGGCACAACTTACAATGCGAAGAGTAAGATTATAATTATTAGCGAGCTCATTACACCACGTTATTGTTCTAGGCAACGGAGCTTTCTAACGAAGCGCGTAAAACCGCCGAAGAGTCTGGCAGAATACGTCTTGACGCGTTAGACTACGAAACTCAGTTGATACAAGCCAAGCAGTTTTCCGAAGGTAAACTCCCAAGTGTAGGTCGTTTTAATTTTTTTTTACTGACCGGTGGTTTTTAGATGTTGTGGCTTACTTAAAAAACTATGCGATTGGCGAAACGCCTTCCATTAACGTCGACAAAGCCTTAGCCGAAGCTGAAGAACTGCTACGTCTGATATTGCGTATCAATTTGCAGCCCAAAGAACTGGCAGCCAAATACGAATTGGAGTAAGTTGAGAAGCGAGGACTCTTTCCTTTTTTTTACCGTACCGTCTTCCGATGTATTTATGGGTTCTTGCATTTGTTTTCGTAGGAAAGCACAAGCGCTTCTGGCCAGGATCCAAGGTTTGAGCTTTGACAACGGGCTTATTGAGGCAGTGCGTGATAATCTGGAAGGACTAAAATTTCGGCTGGATGACCTTATGTCGTATATTGAAAGAAGCAGAACGAATACCTACCAAGTAAATCTGGCGCGCATTTTTGTTCTGGCGTTGTCATTGATGGATTGGTTTCTATTCTTAGGCCAGGGAAATTCTGAACTCGCTGAACAGCAATTTACCACTTGGCAGGGTTATCATTACAGATATAACTGTCATATCCAACAAAGCCAAATTGCTAACTCAGAATGCGCTGGATACGAACGCGAACACGTCACGTATTCTTTCCGAGGCGGTGTTGGAATACAAGGTAATGATTTGTATTTACTACTGAACTACTCACAAGTGATGTGTAGGGCTTGCGGGGCACGTTGAGCAAGTTGGTTAACGCCAGTCGAGAGTGTGAAAAGAAGGAGAGCACCCTTTCCCGGTTAATACCGGAATACAAGACGAAACATGTCATCCCTGCACAAGTTCATGCCAACCAGTTGTCCCGGCAGGCGTCCGCATTATTCGAGTAATGGCTTACCTTAACACTCAACAAGTCCTCGTTATTTAAGTAAATAACCATTAGGCAATTTAATGCAACCCGTGATGTGACTGATTTGCCCTTGCAAGCTGCGAATGCTTATCAGAAAATAGTGGATGAGCTCCAGGAAGCCAAAGACGCAGCGAAAAGCGCAAAAACTGCAGCGAACTTGGCTTATATAGAAGTATGAATGTTTTGTATGATTTGTATAATAGCTCACTTCCGATCTTCTAAAATTTCAAGATCTATCCCAACGATGGAGAACCTTCGCTTACCGAAAAGGCGCGTCTTTCTCTTGATACAAGCCAGCGCTACATCAGCGATACCGATCGGTTACGCTACAGTGTAAATAGCCACAGCGAGCGTTTGAAGGGGGAGAATGCCAATTTGCGAGCCGTTGAACTACAGTTGACCGATTTAAGGAATGAAATTGGTATAGTGAACCGCCAACTAGATAAGTTACCTAAAGGTAAAACATGCTTTCCCGGCCAAATTCTTCGTGACAGCTAAAAACGTTTTCCTTAAACAGTTCGAGAGAAGGCAAAGGCAGCTGTCGAGTCATCGACTGACGCTTACAGCAAGGTGTCCACGGTCACCAGACGCGTTGCGGATCTCCATTCGCTCATTGACACGGATTTGCGACTGAGGCTACAAAACTTGCAGAATGGAAAGACAACGGATCACAAAAGAATCAGCAAAATTAGTAATTTTCTCACAGCTACTTCTTACATGAAACAAACTGTTCATACATGCGCTCTTACTAGTTGAAGAATCACGGCTGAATATGAAGCAAGTGGACAGCAAATCGTCCTTGCTAAAGAAGCGATTGACCGACTTGCGCTCGTTAAATACAACCGTGAGATTCAAATTAGATGAGCTCCGTGGGAAAATTTTAAAAGCTCGTCAAGCCGCTTCAAGCGTAATTAGTCCAAGACAGTGCCTAACTTCAGTAATGGTTAATTTTTGTCCGCGTTCTGCTGCAGATCCGTGTGTCCTTATCGGGTAGAACACCAGGCTGCGTCAGAACTTACAAACCTGAGGTCACGCCAGGAACCATGAATACTATTGTTCTTACGTATGCCGCCGGGAAGGAGAAGGACGCCATGCTCTTTTACCTTCCTTCGTCTCAAGTAAGATATTTTTGCTTGCCTGGAATTTTGTAATCAAAATCTATTTTCCATTTATATGTGTCTGCTGTAGCCATCCTCGTCCTCGAACGTAAGTATTTTATTACAATAATTGAAAGGATTATGTTTTTTATTAAAATTTACATTAGATTCTGAATGAAATTTTGAATGAAATTTTAGGTTATGTTCTGAAAGAAATTTTAAATGCAATTCTGAATAATAATTTTAAATTAAATTCTGAAAGAAATTTTAAAGGAAATCCTAAATTGCACTTTACATTAAACTGTATTTAAATTTGTAAATTATTAAATTGTGTACATTTTTGTAATGAGTAGATTGAGTTCATGGCCATTGAGATGATCGACAGGCGTATTCGATTCTTATGGGATTTGGGGGGCGGTACGGAAGTAATCACTCATCCGCAGCAATTACCCAGCGGCGGTGACCCTCAAGACGACGGTCAGTGGTATCGCATAGAAGCTGAAAGGTACACTAGTGACAGAAATTGAAGAGAAGCTTTTAGTTTTTCTTTTTCTTAGAATTGGCAATATCGGAACTCTGTCAGTCAAACCGGTCAAACCCCTGGACAATTACAACCCATCCGACGGTGCTCAAGTAAGCGGAGTTTCCCCAGCCCGCTTTAGCAAATTGGATTACAACGTTAGAGACACTTTGTGGGTGGGAGGTTTGCCGACCAATGCATCTGCTGCCATGAAATCCAAACGTTTGTCTGGTTGTTTACATGAAGTTTGGCTGGATGGCAAACCTGTTGGTCTGTGGGACTTCCAAACGACAACACGGTGCTTAGCATGCATTGAAGGGTGAGTCATTACTAAGCATTCCCTATGCAGGTCTCTGACAACTGAGACAGGCTCCTGACTAATACATATTACTTCTTTACTTGATTTTACTTTATAGCGCTCAAGAAGTGAAAGACGATTCGTCTTATCACTTTACCGGCAACGGGTACGCAGAATTGCAGCAAATTCCTCGCTACGACTCCCGTCAATACAGTGTCACACTGAGTTTCAAGACGTTTGACGAAAATGCCTTGCTGTTCCTCGCTGTCAATGAGACCAATGTATGGTATTTCTGTACTATGCGCATCAGCAGCTAATGTCGTTTTTCTAGGGCCAGTATGTAAGCTTGGAACTCAGCGAAGGCAAGCTTCACTACGAAGTAAGGTACGGATCTCGTTTAGGAGAAGAACTGGCCTTAAAGAGCCGGAAGAAATATAACATTGGACAGTGGATTAAAGTAGAAGCATCCCGGGTCTTCTACAAACGAATAGAAACAGGTATAATTAGAATCGAAAAGGGATACGAGGTGTGTTAATTTTGTCCATTTGTGCAGCTTTACTCAAAGTCGGCGACGAGGAATTAACCGGAGCCCCTTCACATTCTAACGTTCCTACCCTAAATCTGGAAGTTGCTCGGCTGTACATAGGCGGTATTCCGCCGGATTTCCGTATGCCTATGCCATTACTGCAGTCCATACCTGACGCGTACCGTGGCTGTATGAAAGATTTGCAAGTGGTATCGTTAGGATTAAACCCTTTACAGAAAAGCTACTACGGCGTGGAAGCTTCTTGTCCTGATAAGGTAACAATCAACATTCCTGCTAGCCTTAGGACTCATTTCCGTATAATCTACAGCCCGAACGGAAAGTTGGTTTCGATGGCCGTGGATACATAGAACTGAAATCCCAGTCATGGAAGAAAGACGGCTCTTTCGGGCTTAGTTTCCAAACCCTGAGTCCCAATGGCGTCGTACTTTTCTCCACCCCATTCGAAACAGTAAGTCTTCAGTTGCATTACTTACTCTTAAGGCCACTGTGTACCCCTTATCTTATTTTACGTTGACTGAATGGTAGAAACCACACAAATGCATAGACGATTTCACCATAAGTGTTGCATATTTTTTTAGAATTTCCTGACCGAAGTGTTAAAATTAATAATACCTGGAATCTTATGGAGAAATTTTCGAAATTCAGAATTTTGGAAAAAAGAAAAATTATCTTCTAAAATTAAATTATCTTTCCCCTTTTTCAATTATATCTCTTAGTTAGATTCTAGGGATTATGAATTAAAACTTTACTGTGAGGCTTACTTTGAGAAATATTGATGGTAAATGCAAAATCGTCCACGCAAGTTTTCCATGGAATCGTTCGTAAGAAAAGGACGGTATATGGTGGCCTTAAGCTGCAATGCTAACTTTCATGAATCTTTCACGTCTTTTAATTTTTTATATATAGGACCCTAAAGATGAACCTGATAGTTCTAACGAACTTGGTTTTGTAGATCACGATGAGGAAGAATTCAACCTGGTTAATTCTGCGGTAAGACCCAGTTTCTTAACATTCACGTGTATTTAGTGCTACATGTCGCAATCTGCTTATACAGTTGAGAGGGGATAAGGACAGTGAGTCTTACGCCTTAGCAATGGTTGGTGGGAAATTAGTCGCCCGGTTTAAGTCTGGCACTACAGGAGAAGTTATAAATCTAGCATCATCCAAAAGCTACAACGACGGCCAGTTCCACACGGTTGTTCTCCTCCGTTCTGGAAAAAAGTAAGATAAGTTTACAGTGAAACTCGATAACGACAATTAATGCTATTTTGTACCATGGTCCATTTAGAGTAGAGGTCCTTGTTGACGACGAGGCCATTGGCACAGTACGACTAGCTCGGTCACACTTGGGTCATGCTTCCTCCGATACGGGCAGTTTGTACCTCGGTGGGCTCAAACCCGACGTCCCCCATTTTGAATTGTTGCCCACCACCGTAGGATTTTACGGCTGTATCGTTGACGCCGTATTTAACAACGAATTTTTGAGACTTGATGAGCCTGTACGGTTCAACCGTGCAGCCATAGGAAGGTGTCAAGAAACACGCTCGCCTAGAACTATTGAAGACAAGATGCTGGCTAATGAAGACGCTCCATCCTCCTGCCGTGAGGTTCCTCAGTATACCATTGAAGGCAGGGCCGTCAAGTTCGGCGATTCGCCTCACAGCCATATCGTCGTCCCTCATAATCGCAAAGATTTTAACTCACAATTTAACCTTACCTTTAGCTTCCGCACTCATTACCCGAACGGCATTTTCTTCTACAATTACGTAAGCAGTTTCGTCGTACTAAATGTTTTCGATAATCAGTGACTTTTTTCTTTCATTTAGCTCAACAAAACGAAACAAATGAATTTTATGCTGGTCAGTCTGCGTGACGGCAAACTTATTGTTACGCTGGGCGGACGACGCAAAGAGGACGTTGTGTCTGTAGGTGGCCTTAACGATGGTAACTGGCACAAAGTAGCCCTCATGAAGGATAAACGGAAGCTGTCCATAACTGTGGACGAATTGCAGCCAGTGCGCGGCAAGGCACCAAATCGGCTCAATCTCGATAACCAGCTATTCGTAGGGGGTCTTCCAGAGGTTGGCATTTCAATAGCAGATAATACGGTAGCAAACGTACACCTTTCTTTTGAATCTGTATTTTACAATTCTTGATCCTTCTTATGACAGGCATATGAGCCGCTAAAGGGCTGTCTCAAAGATCTAGCTATAAACGGACGAAAGTACGATTTGGCAGGCGGGAAGAATGTAGTCCATCGAGTTGGACAGTGCTTTGCCCATGTTGAGAGAGGATCATATTTCGCTGGAGATGCCTACGCCATTTATAGTACTAATTTGAGATACTTCGAAGAAGAACAAAAGCTATAGTAAATTTCATAGGCAATAACTTCCACGTGGGGGCTATGGCGGATATCGAACTGGAATTCCGTAGCACAGAAAAGTCCGGAATCTTGCTGAGTGTATCGAACGAAGGGGGTTCTCCAGCTTTGTCTCTGTATTTGGAAAACGGTGATGTAGGTTTTAAAGCTTTTTTTTAATACGGAAACTTAGTTTTTTATTATTATTCTAGGTTGTTTTGTCTGTGGACATGGGAGACAATCAAACGTTTTCAGCTCGACAAACGTTTCCTTCCAATTATTATATATGTGACAATCGATGGCATTTAGTTAAAGCTAGTTACGTGGAGAACGCGTTGACCTTGAAGGTTGACGGACGCAGTGAGCAATACGGATTTTCGGGTAACGGAAATGTATTCGAGGGCAAAAATGACCGACCGTTATATATTGGAGGAATCCCAGGTAAAAGCTATACGTATTTGATATTTGGAAAGTTTACGTTAATTTGTTCAGATGGTGCACTGCAAGGAGCACTGGGAGTCCGGGATAACTTCAAAGGATGCATCCGTAATGTCGTCATTCGAGGAGAAATCCGCGATTGGACGGATATGATCAAGCTAAATAACGTGTTACTCAACTCCTGTCCTTTGGAGTAGACAAACTTGATGTAATTTGACGTCGAGGTATTTTATTGTCCTACCTGAAAACTTGTAATATACTAAACCAATCCTAAACCTTAAGAAAGCCCCAAATCTGTAAGTGTGCATGGTGCTACATTGTGGTCTAGATCTGTTCAATTGACCTGTGAAGTAGACAAGAATAATACGTGAAAAAAAAATTCGTAAGTTTTTTTTATTAATATATGTATTTCTGACTATATCTTTAAATGTTCTGCAATGATTGAACAGGTTCACTATCGTAAGTTATGCCAGTCTTGGCAAAAAACGTACCATTTATTTGCTTTGGTTAGTTAATTTTGCCTCACTTTTACTAAAAGCACTGACAAAGTACATTCGAAACGTTTAAAAATGTTAAATTTATACGGATTTCAAGTTTCTTGTTGAGAAGTGCTTCGCTTTCTATACGAAGACGACCTGCCGAGTAAGCTGGACAAGTTTCAGTTGTCCAACAGATGGCTGTTATGTTACTGGCGTGGTTTATACAAATACTGTGATGAGACGCTGTATTGTTGGGAATTAGCTTTATCGGCGTAGTAAACGCTGTAGTATACATGGGTAGTGGGAAAAAGATAGCTAAGTAATGGTCTGAAACGAGGTATGTCATTATTTGGGAAATACTTAATGTTATTTGCTTATCTGCCATGGATATGGGGTGGAATAATTTGCATCGAAGCGATGTACCAATGTTGGTGTGCAAATATTACTGTTTCTTTTCTTTTTCTCATCCATTCGAATTCAGCGCGTTCGTATTCAGCCGCTAGGGGAAGCGGTCGTACGCTCAACACTTTTTCGGTCCTCGTGAAATCTAGTCGCCCATGTGCTCTTGGAGAGGATGGAGGTGCCTAAAGGCCTTTTCCAGCGAAGGTTCAACTGTGCGTTGTGCGAGCTCAATGTTTACATGTTCCTTCGCTGGAACGCCACTGTGCCGCACAATATTTATCTATCCCTCCTCTTTGTTTACCTGTGCCAGCGGAATCGCTGGAACAGACTGTTCGTGGATTTGTACGTGCGTTTTTCAAATGTCAAAAAGCGAAGCGAAGTAAA
>JAHZNP010000613.1:0-46256 GCA_020615345.1 Triops cancriformis
GCACCACTGGTGCCAAATGAAAACGCCATTAGCTTCAGTAGAGGCGGACTTACAGAAAGCTGTGACGCCAGGGAAAATTCAAGCCTGCCATTGGCATAATACTGCCCGAGGCTTTATGACTTTTTTTGCCTGTTTTCTGTTTACTTCGGTTTGCATTTTACAAGCACACAATTCTTAAGTTATCTGCAACACTATGTAGCATTTTCGACATATTTTTCCAAGATTTAAAAAATATATTTATATTTTAGTACTTTATTGAACAACAGTCAGGACATCTAGTAGAACTTGATCACTATTTGCGATAACCACGGACATTTTATAGATTCTAGCGTCCCTACCATGGCGATGGACTCGTTTACAGTTAGTAATGGGTTCACTAAGTCGAATTTTCTTCATTCCATTACTCCTCATGTGCGCCGCGCCCCGGGCCACTCCTGTACTAGCGCACGAAGCTTGGCCCATCGTCTTTTCAGTGCTCTTGGGCCTTACGAACGGAATTTTCGGGTCGTTGCCCATAATTCTCGCGCCTTCCAAAGTCTCTGATCACTTACGCGAACTCACTGGTAACAAAACTTTACCTTAACTTCCACTCTCTAATGACTTCAATGATCTACTAATTAATTCACTCAAATCTCGGACAGGGAACATAATGACGCTATCGTACAGCGTCGGCCTGACATCTGGCGCCCTGTTTGCTTACTGGTTAGACCGTTTCCTGGGTCCTGAAAGCTCCTCCCCTTGCCCCGTTCTTGCCAATGCGCCTAGCAACCTAACGGAAACCGTTACAAAACTGTAATCAAACGCTTCAAACAACTCAAAATCGGGCCAAAAAAATACGAAATTAATTCCTACCAAATGTTACAAAACGTTCTATCGTTGTATAATTCGTGAAACCCCAGAAATACAAAAAGATTACGAACTAAACGCCGTTTCACAAAAACCTGCTTTTATTGATCGTCATTGTCTCCTTTTCTTCAAAACGGCACACAAAAAATTGTGTTCTTCATCAGGTCACACACAAACACGCATGAATTTAAAAAGGAACAAAAAAATACAGTCCATAGGAAGGTATCAAGAATCACAAACAGTAAAAATTCAACCCTGGTGCCTTGTTATACACTTCCGTTCCACATTAACGCTGAGAAAAAAGTGTGACGTACCCAGATCAATTTGTTTTTTTCGTCGAAGCAAGAAAGACATCAATTTTCTATATTTTTTTCCTTTTAACATTGCGTCTTCGTTTACTAACGACTAGTGATTCCGTCCGTGCGTTTCCTCTTCCGCAGCGAGGCCTTCCGGCGAGCTCGTCCGCGAAGTACTGGACACGACGGATAAAGTAGGCGGAGCCTCAGCAGCCGGTGCTGTGACTTGGTAGGGCGGAGGCAACTCGTCGGACGGAATACTGCGACTCGGCGATACCGGCGGCGAACTGAGGCTCACGTGGACATGGCTGGTCGCCAGGGGCGTATTGTAAACCCGCCCACTACTGCACCCTGGAGTCACCAGATGAGCAGGATCGAGTTGTCGGACCGCTTCTTCGTAGGAAGGAGGCCGACTCGCCATTCCGGCCACACTGTCGTAATCCGGCGGTTTGATAGGGATGGAAGGACTATCAACCCCGGGGTACGTACCTTGTACGGGAACGGTTATCACATGAATTTCCGGATCGGGTGAGCTCCCCACATCCTGCAATGTGTAAAAGCGAGACCGTAATGATAAATTGTCAAGACACAGAGACCAAGACAAGAAAAAATAAATAAAAAAGTCCACTTCCGGTTGAGTGGTTTAGAGTATCAATTTCTAATGAATCGCTGCTAAAGGATTCAGGAAATATTTTACAAGCGAATGTGTTTCTGTTCCTTTTAAAGGGCAATGGACACCAAAAACGCATGTAGAGATTTTGATGGATTATTATAATACATAATATTCTAAGAATAGAGAATTTTGTTTGGATTTATTCTGACTAGCCGTCCTGGAGATATTTATTTCCAAAGTTTTGGGGTTTTCTCGTCAGGAGAAGCGTGACGTCACGGACGGGAAGATTTGAATTTTGGATTTCTGATTTCCTAAATATCTTCGTTAAAATTTCGCACGCGAGAAAAAGACACTTATATCCAGAGACTAGATTTTTCGCTCTTTTTTATCAGATAAAGTTTTTTTCCTACCCATTCAGGCTAATTCAGGCTAACATAGAAGAGTAGAATGACATAACTGTGTCAGCCATTTTGGTAGAAACTACTCAGTATTTCACTTCAGAATTTCAACAGTAAAGTTTTGAATATTAATATCTACTGCACATCGTCAAGATTTTCTTTAAAAAGTTTTTAGGCAATTTTTAAAATGCGAACGAAATCCATTTTTTAAAATAGCCTTTTTGCATACACGGCGTCACGGAACAGTAAAACGCTATTGTCCTAGTTTATTGTCCAAAATGGAACTCAAATCCGTTGTGAGTTCCAGATTTATCACCTCAAGAGTTTGCTGAAATTTCAACAATTCCAGCAAATTAAACAAAATTTTATAACATTGAGTGTCACATCTGAATTCTGTTTTCGCTAAATAAATTGTTTTAAGCGGCTCCAGTGAACCTTGGATGAAACGTCGGAAATCGCAATTTTCCAAAAATTAAATGGACTAACAAAAAAAATATTTTCAAATTTACTAAGAAAATTTGTAAAAAAAATTCTCGACGATGTGTACTAGATATTACGATTCAAAATTTTACTGTCGCGGTTTTTAATGAAATACATTAATTCAATTGACGTAAGTAAAGATTGCATTCTAGACATTGACTTAGAAAAAAATAATTAAGAAAATGCTTGCTTTTTTCAAATCTCAACACTGTACAACTTCATACAGGAGGAACTATTATCGGTCTGGAAACTTTGGCTTCTTGGTTAACTCTGAACTAAAGTTCGACTTGGAAAAAGTCCGAAATAAACTAAATTGACTGCAAACCCCTTAATTTATAACGATTTTGACCTAAATTTCGGCGTTTCAAAAATGACCTGAATTGTGACTTTTCAATTCAAAGAAGCCTTTCGAATTTGATTTGAAAATTGACTTTCGCTTTCCTTGAATGTGTCCAGATCTGCTCGATACTTGCTTTTCCTGCCCATATTGTAAAATAATTCGCATTGCACCACTGCTCAACTTATTTATGCTTCTTTCACTTTGTCCACTGCTACGTCCAGGTTTTTCTCTCAGGTTCGTAATCATCAGCAAATAAGGAAACATTAACGTTTCTAGTGCCACTGCGCAAATCTGCCATCTTCATGTTAAAAAGACAAAGAAACAGTACTGTGTCTTGTGGTATACGTCGTAGTTCAAATCTTTTGGTAGATACCAGACCTGGGCAAAGTCAAGGTAAATGAAAGTCAAGTCAAAGTCAAAAGAGTTTTTGAAAATTCAATTAAGTCAAATCTTTCAATTTTACTTTGTTCAAGTCAATTCAAGTCATTTCGGGATTTTCTCAATTCAAGTCAGTCTTTCAGGGATTTTCCCTAGACAAGTCACATTCAATTCAATTAAGGACTTACCTAAGTAACTAATCTAATTCAATTCGAAGTTAAAAAAGTAGAAAGAGAATTCAAGTTCAAGCTATATTGTGGCTCGAGAAAGATTTAGTAAGTGTTTAGTTTTCAGGAACTTTTACTAGACGATTCTACACTACACTTTTCTGTTTCTTTCTTTTCCCAAAGGAACATAGGCGTTTACTTGTTGGAGTATGTTGCAAGCGACTGACTCTGTTTTTTCTCGGATTTCGCCTATCTTACAATGGTTTAACGGTAACGGAGGCGCTCGAATCTTTGACATTTTTATTACTTGGTTCCCATGAGAAGAAGGTAGGGTATAATACACGTCCGAAAGGGGATGGATAAACGTCCAAAGCTCACACGTGTTCCTTCTACACGAAGTTGTGCAGGGTAGAATTTTTTTTTTAAAAAAAAGACTCTGAAGTCCAATTTTTATTTAAGTCCATTCATTTTTTTAAAGTCAACTCATGCAACTCAACTCGTTAGTCAAGTCAATTCATTTTTTCCAGCCAACGGGCAAAGTCAATTCAAAGTCAATCAAAATGACTTGACTTACGTCAAAAGTAAATGAATTGACTTGACTTTGCCCAGCTCTGGTAGATATAGTACCGCCCACTCGTATTCCCTAATCCTTCTCGCTAAAAAAAAATCTCTTAAACCCCAGAACACTCTACCTTTTACACTTTTGTTTACACGTTTGTTTCCTAATCTCTTCAAACGTCCGTTGGTCTTAGCATTTAAATAAAATAAAAAACAATAAATTTTGAATGATTAAGACTACCAGATATTTTTCTGAATAAAGTATCGAAAGAGACTTTGCTGTAAAAATTAACTCAAATATTATAAAAAAATTCGTATTACACGACGGGTATTTCTTGAAGTGCCGAGCCACCGGAACAAGGCGAGACAGACACACAAGGCTCCGCCCACTACGCAGCCAACGCCGAGGTAGCGGATGGGCGCGAAAAAAGGTTGGGCAAAGCCGATCCAATTGAGTAAAGCGCCGATCAGCAATAAACCCAAGCCGTAACGGTAAGTACGTCGAAACTGTGCGTTAGAATAGGCTGGGGAGTGGCTCGCACCGAACGGGGACAGGGACACGCCCCCTAAGGACCCTCGGTGATGATGAACCATGGTACTAATGGACGGCGAAGGCATGAAGAGTCAAATGAACAACCTCCAGCATGGACACACGCACTCAAACAAGGTTCACCTGCGTCGCTACTCGAAGTTCCCCATCACTGTTTTCTTTGCAACGAAGAAATATCGATTTTCCACTTCCCCGAAGGTCAATAACCTACACAACAATACAATATTAGTGATTCTGGCACGAAACTGTCAAGACATTTTCGGATTCTTATTACAGTTCTGAATTGATCACCAGAATTGTGAATAATTACTGAATAATTGTGCTTAGAGGTTTTATAATGTAAAATATTTGAGTAATTGGTAATGGTCGTTCTATTCATTCATGTATTTTTTCTATTTATTTTATGTAATTCTACTTTTCATTTTATTATATTCTACTTTTTATTTTATTCTATTTCTTTGAGTAACTTTACTTTTATTTTATTCTATTTGTTTTATGTAACTCTACTTTTATGTATTCTATTTGTTTTATGTATCAATATTTCTACTTTTTCTTTTGTGTAATTCTACCTTTTATTTTATCCTATTTGTTTTATGTAATTCAACTTTTTATTTTCAGAATTCTACCTTTTGTTTTATTCTATTCACTTTATATAATTCTGTTAACATACATGTTGCACAATTTATTCACGAGAAGCAGAACTATGTATTTCAGTTTCTTTTCCAGGACTAGTTTCAAGAATGTTTTAACTATTTAGACAGTTTCTGCCACGCCTTTCTTACCCATATTCAAATTATGGGGATTCTATATTTGATCCTCACTTTCATTTCACTAGTTCTGGAATTTTTGCAAACTTTCTTCGTAGTAGGTAGAAAATAGTCACAAAATCTTTAGGTGAGCTATCTGAAATAAAATGCTGAGAAAAAATGAAAATAATTACAATAAAATACAAAAGGAAGAAAATAAATAAAAATATACTAAACGAATTAATTTAGCGGCAACTTTCCAAGTTCCGGGAAGGGATACTGGCACAGATCCACAATTTCTTACAACTCAATGAATAATCACTTCCAGCTGACCCTGAATCGGTGTACGTCATAAATCACTCGACCAACTTCCATGACAATACAAAGTATTTTCACAAGAAAAATCGATTACAACGAGCGCATACAGCACGTAAGGCAAATTTGCGAAGTTTGTTGCTTGTAAACCACGCCTTTTAATGTTAATTAGAAAGCTATGGAATAAACCCTCTCATTTTACCGTTTTTTACGACTTAAATAAACGATTGAAACGAATAACGGAACAAAAACACGTAAATCCAGAAAATCTCGAAAACAATAATTTATAGTTTTATTACAGTGACACTTAAAGAAATTGTTTACGGTTGGTTGAGAAGTAAAGGACATAACTGATTTATGTTAGTACACAGTCTACACTGAAACCAAAAACAGAAAACCGACATACATGTTCAAAAGTTTCTGGGACACATTCACACGTAACTCAAACGGCTCAAGTCCCACAAATTTATCAGCCGCCATATTCTTTGCGATTCGAACAGATAAACTTCCAGGAATTCTTATAACACTCAGTTCTGACGATCAATTCAATGTCCTCACAAGCTGACGTGCTCTCAGTCCTTGCAAACTCCTGCAATTTAACAAGGAAACGCCAGTTTTCTTTCAACTGCCCAATGTCAAACTCGTTTTACAAATAAAAAAATAAAAAATAAACTTACGAACTAGGAATATGAAGAAAGTTTGAAGTCTGGCGACCCAGCTCACACGTTTCTCAATGCCTGTAATGTTTGTCAGCTTTCCCGTGCTACTAAAGAGCTTAAAAAAGAAGCTCCAATCATTCAGCGTGAATCATCATAATGAGTCACGTTAATTCGTCCAGGTACAATGGTACTTTTCGCTAAATCACTTCAGAAACCTTTTAGATCACGCTCTGCTGCGAACTTCCGCTAGTTTCGTTCATTAACACCATATTCAAATTATCCTAACTACCACCCGACGGCTTACAACACCACTCTAATTACAATTACAACACGGTACACACGATTAACTCAATTAACTTAATCATCACCTAGTGTAGGCAAAGTACTGTACCTACGAAACCTGTTTTACACTGCAAAGCTCACATAATCCACACCCTAATCACTTTAGGGAAATCTCCAGTTTGGACCTCGTAATTTACTCCAAATTCCATTTAAATAAAATAAATCAATAACTCAATAAAAAATCAATAATTCGGCGAATAAATCAGTAATAAAATTCTATATGGTCCCAACGTGTAATAATTCAAATCCAACGAAAAAAACTAAACTTACACAATACTAGAATTTCACTCCTATATCCTCGAATTAAGCAGTAATTTAAATTGAACACGAGGACTATCATATAATTAAAACACTAATTAAACTGAGACGAACGCCAAATTCTTACAAATAAAATCGTTCAGAATTAAATTCTTAATTATTGAACCCATAAAAATAAAATGATGGAAAATTGAATTATGAAAAATTAAAATGGTCATTTGTCCCAATTTCACTCAAATGTTTCAGCATGATTCATCCCACGTTGGGTAACGAATAAAAAATTCACCACCACAAGATTTAGGCCACGAGATAAGAAGGGTTTGGGAGAGCAAGGTTTTGGCACATTCTGACGTCACACTATGGAACCCGAAAGTTTCAAAGGCGCTTACCACTGTACTGATAACAGAAAAGCGAAGTCTTGAGTCAAGGACTGCGAAGAGGGAAATGAAGCATAATAAAGCGACGTACAACGAGGTCTTTGGCACTGAGGCCAGAAGCTTAGGTTCTTTTGACTCCCCAGAGTTCCCAAGGTCTGTTGGTTTGCTGGGCTCTTCACTTGTTCCGGTGTTATTTAGACGGAAGAACCTTGATTCTTTCTTAAAAAGCATCTGGCGGGAGTTACGCTCCCAGGCAGTAACACACACCCAACGCGATGTCATTTATATTTCAATGTCCAACTGATCGCCCTCTCCCTAGAGGAGAATCGGATCAATTGCAAAGGTCAACATTTTTTCAATATTTTTTAATGATCTTTTTCGGTCACTTAAGTAACTTTTTAGCTCTTTTATTAAAATTAAATTCTAATGTTATTTCTAGCTATTTTTCAGTTATCTTTTTAGTTATTTACGTAACTTTCAACCAGTTTATAAAATTGTATATTAATGTTAACTTTCGCTTTGTTTTTTGGGTATCTTTTTCAGTTACTTAACCGATTCGGGGCCGCTGTTCCCAAAAGTAACTTTTTAGCAATTTTATTCAATTATATTTTAATGTTATTTTTATAGCTATCGTCCGGACTTCCATTTTTGGAGTAACAGTAAATTTCCCGGACTATGAGCTATTTTATACTCGAAAAAGACGAAAACCAAGATAAAAACTATCACTGAATAACGAGATCATTTGTTTTAAATCACCTTCAGTATTAGAACACATGTAACACTCGGGGATAGTTTGCGTTTCCATGAAGAAGCCAGTCAATCAAAGTTTTATAAATCTATGACTTATAATATAACTATGTACCAGTAAAATTAATTACTGATTTCCGCATTTTGGTACGATAAATCTTTCTTTGACTTGAATTTACCGAGACGGAAGATTTTGGCCGACCACGTCTTCTTCATTAGTATGCACTAGATCTAGGTTATGTTTATGAAACTTTATACCTAAAATTAGTCCATACTCAAAAACGTTCGAACTCCATTTCTATGAAAAGTATCTTTTTCTAAAGAATAAAATGCTGGTGTTCTATTCACACGCTGCATCCGAAATGTTCATTTCATTGACACAACGCACTCATTTATGCAATCTGCCTATAAAAATTGTCCTTGTATCAACTAAACCCTTGAGGTACGATTTGCAAAATATTTCTACATGGCAGCTTCTCGAACAGATTTCTATACGCGCTGTACTTTCAATTTCCTGCAATCTCTACTACCAACGTCCTATTTTTGCAATTGTCAAAGTATCTATCATAATAAGTGTACTATAAAATGTATTTTGTTTGCATTTTTTGCCATAAACTAAAATCTGGCAGATATTCATTTACTGGGTTTATTGCTGTAAAGGAAACAAAATCGGACAAGTAATTTTCACGAATTATTCTCAAAGACATTAGCTGGTACCACAGCTCTACGTAGAACTTCTGTAGGCAATAACTTAAGAAAATAAATAAATTACTACACCAACATCCAAGTTTCGTTTTCCCGTTTACTGAAAAAGAAACTAAAGACATCAATGACACATTTTTACATGAATTCTGAGTCAATTCGGACAAATTATTCTACAGGTGCAGTATAAATATTGTTGCTACCATTGCTTTCGAAGCCGACCTTTGAAATACAAAAGCACTTCTGAGATTTTACATGAAGCAATTAATTACGTCATTCTCCCGTAAGGCGTTTTGCGTGAAAGATACGGGCGATTTCGCAGAAACTGCTCAATACTGCCCAGTACCTACGAACAGATGATCAGATCTGATCAGCGTAGTACCATAAAATGGAAGGAATCGGATCATTTTTTACGATTATTCACCTAATGGACACAATTTAGAACTTTCTCCCTCTTCTTCCATTTATCCTTCTTTTCAATAACTCTCATACTTTTAATACGTACGAAAATTACCAGATCTTCGATCGGATTGGGATCTTCCTTGATCCCGATCTATTCTAAAGCTTTTGCAGAATTTCACCGGATTGAATCGACTGAAGTTGACGAATGATCGAAAGTAAATGAATTTCCTTCACAATTCATGTTTGTCCATTTTTGGCGAGGTTTAATTAACTTAATTTTGTTAACGATTAACTGGCGTTAACCCAACATCTCTAACCGAAGATCAACGCATTTACAGCTTCTTCCTGACAATCTCTTTGCGTAAATCTCCCCGGAATCGACTTTACGTGGGGCAATCACGTTAGGGGAATTAACAACGTCGTTGGGTGTAGGGTGGGGAGAGATCTGGGTGGAATAACCGCTCATTAGGGTCGTTCTTGGCTGGGGGTACGACCCAGAACCCAACGCAGGACTTTTTTTTATGAGAAAGAAGTTAAAGAACGAGGGATCCGAGGGAGAATAAGCAAACAGACTTGATGACGCACGTGGAGATGCGTGATCCATAAGTTAACACGCCAGGACGGGGGATAGTGCGGTTAAAAAAGGTGTACGTGGGTACGTGGAGAGTCGTACGCCAGTATCTGGGATGTTACTGAACATAGTTAATTAACCGAAATGACCAGCTGAACTATTTTGGGGAAATCCTTCCCAGGCTAAAATGAGAAAAGGAAATAAATTAAAATAGGAAATAAATTAAACATGAGACCTGATGGACGTGAAAGAACCAAACGTAGTCAGACTATTGCATACTAGTGTGGTTTGTTTGGAAATACAAAATTCCCGAAATTCTGCAGCCAGCAATTGGGTCGAATATCTCGGTTTCGAAACTCCCCTGACGTAGAATTTACCGTTACACGCTTTAAAAAACGATGACAGTAGCTGGGGAATAGTTTAAGATGATTCTAGAGTACGGCTTCATAGAAGTGAGATGGCAATTACGTCTAAAAGGGAAAAAATCCAACGGTTTTTACCTTTAATTTATAGCAAGAAAACTGAACACAACAAACGTTTGGCTGATGCCAGCGACAACTGAATTGAAATTGCCTGTTCCGGGGTTGATAACGATTTCAGAGTGACGTTAACTGGCCGATCATTGATATCAAACTCTTCGATCTTCGATAGAGCTGTGCGTTTCTTGATCGATAGTGAGCTTTGTTGGCGAAATCAAGGAACAGTTCAAAGTGCCAGCTGGCTCAAGGTAAAAAAGAAAAAATGTTTTTCAAGGATTTAACACAGAAATGGTAAGTAATTCATTGCAGTTTAGGCATGGCGAAGGATCCGGAGTTTGTTTACAAGTACTTGGGCCAAGTAGAAGCCGCCGCAGAGGCGATCTTGTTGGACAAAGAGGAAATGATCGCGTTGGATAAACGCCGGAACAAGAATCGCGAAGCGTTACGTTCTTTGAAATCCTTAAAATCTCCCAATCCAGCGAAAAAGGAACCAAAAGCCTGGATGGCAATGGGCACTACGTTTATCAAGCTTCCGAAATCGAACATCGAGTCGCTCTTAAACCAAGATCAGACCGTTTTGGAGGAAGAGATTAACAAATTACGCGACGGATTGAAACCAAAGCTCAATGCGCTCCGCGAAATGGAAAACGAACCTGACATCAAAGGCTTCAACTTGCAACCACTGTCTAAAGACGAAATGCAATCTCTACGACAAATTGTACCGAATATCATTTAAATAAATTGTTCAAAAAATCTCAAACATAAAGTGAATAACACTAATGATGAGTTGAAACGAATTATTTTCAAAAAGCCTTTGCAAACCGAGAAATGAATAAAATATTAGGAAAAGAAAATACAAAAAAACTAAAAATAGTAAATAAAAACTAAAAATGCTAAAAATAAAAATAATAAAACCTGAAAATTAAAAATAGGGACAATACAATACCAAAAAAATATAATAGAACATAGAAATGCTAAAAATCGAAAATTAAAGAAAACGTAAGAAAAAATGACAACTTTTGTGTGATAAACAGTTTCCTACTCCCATTGATCCGCTTTCTTTCATATTTCTTTGTTATCAGGCCACATTTTGTACAAAAGCATCCATGTCACATGTACGAACGAATACAAGACAAAAAAGGACAATCGATTCCATTTAATATCACACAGAATGTAACTGAGCTGTGCTGGCGGTTAAGTCAACCTCTTTTCCAACTTTATTCCCCGTCAGATGTCTCTGCCTCCTTCTTAACTAGTTCTGCCTTCTTCTCTTCCTCGTCCGTTTCGCTCCCTTCAAGGGTTTTACTCTCGTCGACTTCCATTTTACTTTCAGCTTTCTTGGTTTCCCCTTCCGTTTCAGCTGCTCCTGGCTGGCTCGGTTCCTTCTCTTGACTGATTTCGCTCTTGGTCGCTCCGCCTTCAGCTCCTTGGTTCTCTGTTACGTGTAACTGTGAGGTTTTCTTCGACTTCTCCACTGCTCCCTCTATTTCCTTGTCTTTGTGAGGTTCCGGTTCTCCATTGCGCTCCAGCTCTTTAATACGCTTGGAACTATGGTCCGCAGCTTCGGGAAGGGGCGGGGCACTGTGTTCGGGGCATAACACGTGGAACGTTTCTTCATCCAGGCACCACGCTTTGCTGACTGCACAGGGATAATGACTCCTTAAGGCGCAATGACGCTGTCGACACTCGATCGTCGCGCCTTTCTTTGCACATACACTGCAATCCTGCAAAAAATAAAAGTTACAGTTATTAAAATTTCAATTCAAATCTTCCCCAAAACGAGCTTTTAGCTTACGTCAACCAGTACTATCCACTTTCGGTGTACTTGACAAATTTAAAACAATTGACGATCTTACTCTGAAACAGGTTAAGAAAATCTCGACAAAAATGCGTTCAACAATGTCAATAATGAATTTTCAGGGGTAAAATTCGAATTTTAAATCGAATTTTCGCTATAGCCCTATGTTGAAGCATAGGAAACCGCAAAACCGGTTCCGAAACCGCGTATCCAGGCACAATGACCTGAAAAGACGGGTTCTATACCCGCAAAGCGGGGAAAAAAACGGTTTCATCGAGAAACCATCCATTTTCGGCTATTCTTCTAAAACTTTGTACTTATTCAGTAACAATCTTCGAAACTCACCAATCATGGATACTATTTTACATGCTTACTGCATCCTGCTAAGATTTCTTAATCCAAAAATCGTAAGAAACACGACTTTGATTACCGAAATGGACGCATCCGCCACCGCTTCACCCAAGCCTTTCATGCGCGGTCCGATCAAGACGACATCTGCTGCCCATACAACGCAATTTTCATGAAACCACACCTCTAATTCTTCTTTGTTCTCCTCGTCCTCTTCCTCCTCCTCCGACCACGCCCTCTTCTCTCTCTAAAAAGAAAAAAATCAAAATTCAATTCAATACCATGCAAAAATCTCTCCCAATCGCGAATTATGTCACGGACCCACTTACTTTCTTCACCGGCTTCACTTTACGCACGTAATACGGGCCGAACAAATCGCCCAGTCGCGCCACGTGCGTCCATTGTCCGCAAAAGACGCACACCCACGTCGGGTCCCGGTTGATCGCGTCATACTTTTCGCTCAATGTCGACGTATAGCCCACTTTCGCGGCCCTCTGGCGGTGTTCGGCGTCCACGTAGGGCCAGGTAGGTCGCAGCACCTGCATAACATTCCCCTCCTCTTTCTCCGCCCCATTCACCACGTCCACCTTGCGAGGCGCCAGCCACCGACCTTCGATATGCACGTAAGGCCCCCGTAAGCTCCGCCCCCGGCCCCCGCCTATTGGCGCGGGGGGCGGGGCTTCGCCTCGCCTATCCCGCCCACTTTTCACCTTCTCTTTGACCTTCTCCGTGATGGATTTGCCGCCAAAACGCGGGTCAATCGACAAATCTTCCTCGTAACTGAAGCGTTTCTTCTTTTTGCCCTTTTTCTTTTTGGCCAACGACGCTTTCTTCCGCTTGAGGGCCACAGTGGAGCGCGTCTGGAGGCGGTGATCGACAAGATCGCGCTCCGAGACGTCCGAGTCTTCCTCGGACGAGTCTTCCGACGCCGGTGCGTCGTAGCGTTTGAGCACCAGGGGCGGTAGAGGCGGTAAAGCGCGCGGCACTCGTACTAGCGTGACGTCAGGTTCCGGTACCGGGACGGGGTCGATGATTTTCGAGACGTAGATCGGCGCTTTGGGGGCGTGGACGGGCGTGATGGTGAAAGGCGGCGGAGGGGCGGGAACGGGCGTGGCGTGGGGCAGGGACGGGACAGACGGAGGGGGCGGGGCGACGGGAACAGGTTTTTTTTCGTCCTGGAGGGGCGGGGCTGGGCCGGGAAGCACGACCACCTTGGTCATGGTAGGCGGAGGGGAGACGGAAGTGTTTTTTTTCAGCTGCTCGCCGGTTTTTTTCTTGAGTTTGACACTCGCCTCCCGCTCGCGAGCTTTGGCCGCCGGGTCCACGTCTTCATGGGCCAGGAGAGCGGCCGTTTGTTCGTTTTCCAGTACTTTGGCGCTCTTCTTGACGCAGCGGCGCGAACGCGTGGTCTGGGCTGTCTTGCTACTGCCGCCAGGTGGCGATAAGCTCAGATCTTTCTTTGGCGAGTCTTTCAAGGAGAGACTGGATTTGCTCGTGACGTCAGTCACTGTCAAGGACGGACTCGGAATCTGTAATAACACGAATTCATGGAAAATTCAATTTTTCGGGGAATTTTCAATACAATACACAAAGACAATTCTTCTAAAGCGATGCTGGATGAGTGACACTAACCTAGGAAAAATCTTTCTGTTTGAATTCATTTAAGTGCAAATGATTTTGAAAGAATATGAATGAGCGGAAGAGACATCACAAAATGTTAAATTCCAGAACCCTCTGGGAAAAACTGCTGTAAAAGTTACAGGATGTCGCAGAAGTCGAAAAGAAGTTCCGAAATAAAAAATAAATAAAGCTCTGAACAAAATAAACTGTCAAAATCAAAAGACGAATAAAAATGATTTCTTTATGATGTTTTTTAAGAAGAACAAAATAATGATACAAGCCATAAAACATGAAAAGATGTTTTGTTTTGGTAAAAAATCATCAAAACAATTAGAATCCAAAAACTGAAAAATTGACAAAAACTTAAAACACAAACGAAATACGAACGTAAGAAATGCAAAAAGACCCATAGTACTGAAAGAAACGAACAAGCTGAACACGAAAGATCTAAATAGCGCAAAATTGAAAAATTTGAAATGCCAAACTCTCGAAAGGAAATATTCAAGCAATATTTCAAGATCGTTGAAAATCAAAAGCACAAAATCGAAAATAAAAATATTTAAAAGTAAGAAAACTTAAAAAAATCCAAAAACAACCGAATTGTGAAATCAGATTAGAATGATAGTTAAACAACCTGAAATCGTAAACTAATCTTGAAAAATCGAGGAAATAAAAATTCCATTTCGAACAATACACCGAAACACATAACTTATGAAACTAAATCACAAAATTGCCAGGAAAAAATCTAAAAAAATGAAATCTAAC
This sequence comes from Triops cancriformis, assembly GCA_020615345.1. Lineage (NCBI taxonomy): Eukaryota > Metazoa > Arthropoda > Branchiopoda > Notostraca > Triopsidae > Triops > Triops cancriformis. Next base: position 14,756 of record JAHZNP010000613.1, read on the forward strand.
TAAATCTGATCTGATTGGTGACCTAAAAATGAAAACTCAAAGTTAAACGGCTCAGGAAGCCTTACCACTCTACTTTTGGCGGCGCTGGACGCATCGCTGATGCTAATGGACAAATTAGGATTCTGCATCACGCGGGCCATCGTCCCAGACGTCGAGCCAGTCAGTCCTACCACCGAACTACCGCTAGTCCCGCTACTGTTAGCATTGCTGTGGCCATTGGACATCAAATTCTTGGTTAATTTCCCTAAAATCTCTCGTTTACTCTTAGTCTCGCTCGCTCCGCCTCCTCCGCTGCCTGAATGACTCGCCGTACCGGGTAAAAGCGACAGAACTGTGTCGGCCGAAGGATCCAAACGCTTATGAACCGCGTCGATCGTATCCACCACGCCTTTCTTCGGACTGGTGCGGTTTTCCGGCCGCGTAATGGGCGTTAACGTGATATTCGGCTTAATGGGTAAGACTTGTTTGACTATAACGGGTTTCGCGCCCGCTGGGACGCCGGAAGGGGCGGTACTCGTCGTGGAGCCGGGCCGGAGCTTGTCATAGCGCGTGAAAGTGATGCTGGGCGTCTTGAGATGCGCGGGCGAGGGCGTGGAAACGATAGGAACTAGCGATAACGACGGCGGAAGGACGAGATTGGTAGCAAAATGGGGCGAAGCGGACGATTCGCCGGGAGAAGAAGAGGCTGAGGCGGCAGCAGGGGGCGTCTTGGCCACCAAAGGGGTGCGAGAACGCACGGGCCACTCGGCAATCGGTTTGTTGTTCACTTTAGACGGCCCTGGTTGGTCCATTTCGTAATTAGGTGTGAAATTTCACCTGAAAGTGCCCAACGAATGGTTATTATTTAAACATTAACTTCTTAAACTGAATAAAAACCAGAAATATATACTTGATTAGTGTTAGTAGGGTGAACAGGGCGGAGTTGAGGTTCGTTGAGTCAAGGTGTGGGTGGTTAGAAGCGGTTTTTTACCTAAAAGGATCGAACAATGAATAAATTATTAAAAGTCCTGTTAATTGGTAATTTGTTAGCGAAGAGAATGGAGAGTTTACCGAGAGATTTGGGCGAAAACCAGGCGCAGCTGTTTCACAACACCACATACACACGAGAAAGAGTTTCTCGACGAAAATACGATGTAACGATCCGCAAAGGAGCATGCATGCGGCCCGCAGGGAGACGCCACCTGAAAACGTTCGATGTAGAATGATTTGCCTGATGGGATTTTACGTTAAGCGTTAGAAAGCTTGTTTTTAGCGGCAGTTTAGTCACAGGAAATTCGCGTGTCTGATCTAGAAGCCGAAAATAATTTTCTTTGTTGCACAACGAAGGTCAATACTGTTTTGATCACGTATTTTCAGAAGGGATGGAACGGTTTAAGACAGGTTCGCGGATCACTATTGAATAGCGATTGGACATAGAATGCTTCAATCACTACCAATTCCGAAATGAGAAAGCTTCGTATTATATCTAAAACGCGCAATAAAACCCAGTCTTAGGGATACTTTTTATCTATAGTTTCTAAAGTTATTTACGAACGTGAAGTTTGATTTTTAGCAATGTTAGTCATAAATCTCTGAGAAAACAAGTTTGCGAACCGTGAATTTGTGGTTCGCGAACAGGTTTCACTGCAAAACTTTTCATCATAAGAATGGCTTCGGTACGTGGCACAGGAGCCGAGCGAGTATTACTCAAACTTAAAAGATCCGTAGAAGCCGGGAATTATTATGAAGCTCACCAAATGTACCGTACCTTATACTTTAGGTAATTGAACAAACACCCTACAAAGAATTCTCTCTACTCAAAATCACTCAATGTTTTGGTGAACAATCACTCGTTTTGCTGCAGGTACTTAGGCCAAGAAAAGTATGAAGATTTGTTAAGTTTGCTCTACGACGGGGCTTCTGTCCTACTTAGTCATGACCAGGTAATGCTACGTTAACCTTGAGTATGAATTTCGTTAAAATACTTGCTGTTTTGACCTAGCAATCCAGTGGAGGGGATTTGGCCAAGCTTTTTGTTGAAGTCTTGGAGAAAGGACTCTTCTTCCCCACGGAGAACATGATGGAAAGGTTAGGGAAATTATACTCCCTCATGCGCCCGGATTTGGTAGAAAGGCAAACCTACTTAGCCTCTGCTCTGAAATGGTCGGCCAAACAATTGGACAACTCACAACAGCAAAAACTAGGCGGGCACCCTTATTTGCACCGGTTATTTGCCCAAACCCTATGGGATGGTACATATTCATTATTAATATTACTTTCAACTCGCCTCACTGCGTTAAAGCCTGAAAAAGTTCGTTGGAAGTCCTCCAAAGCGTTAATGAGGGGCTTTAGGCTGTAAAAAAACAAAACATATTTATTTTTTGCTGAAAATTTCGAGTCTTAACCCCTTTTTTGTAGTTGTAGAATATACTTGCAGCTAATTGTCTTAGTATGAAGCTTCTTGGCGTTTAAAATCATCCTGTTCTCGAAATTTCTGCGAGTTTCTAACTAGTTTCATGCCTGTAACGTCATCATTTGGCGGCAAATTCAAATTTTAAAACGAAATTCGTATTAAAAGTGGAACTTTTGAGTACCAAATCTTGTTTTGTCCTAGAGTGGATAAGCTTAAAAAGTACTTTTTAAGATATTTAAGTAGTACTTCCCGTAAAGTTAAATCTTAAAAAGAAATCCTCAAAGGCATTAATGAATGGCTTCGGGTTGTAAAAATCAAAACAAAACAAGTTTTGCTTGCTATTTCGAGTCCAGACAGGTTTTTAGTTAGATAAGTCCCTATTTGGAGCTAATTATAATAGTACTAAGCTTCTTGGCGCGTAAAACATGCTGTTCTCGAAATTTCTGCGATTTTTCAAGGATCTAACTGAAAATTCATGCTGTGACGTCATCAATTGGCGGGGATTTCAAATCTTGCACGAGAAAAAGCGGCACTTTTGAGTCCCAGATCTTGTTTGTCGTTCTTTTAGAGTGGATAAGTTTCTAAACTACTACAATACGATACTTACCATAATTTCTGCTAATTTATGAATGTATTGGTTCGAAACAGAGGGAAATTCCATGCAAGCGCGGTACCACTTCATTAGATCGTGCGACAGTGAAGGCTTTGCAGCCATGTTAATAGAATTACATGTCGAGCATGGCTATACCCACGAAGCTGATTTATTTATTGCCCAAGCCGTCCTCCAGTAAGCTTCAATCCATCACCAAATACTTTAATTACCCATGTTTTCGCTTATTGACTCATTTTTTTGGATTGAATTAGGTGTTTGTGCCTTCAACCACCACAAACTGCCCAAAACCTCTTCCAAAGCTACACCCAGCAACATCCCAGTATCGGCAAAGGACCGCCGTTCCGATTGCCGTTATTAAATTTCCTATGGCTTCTACTTCTCGCTATTGAAAGGTTTGAAACTGGAAACATAGCTTCCTAGGGACGCTATTTATTTTTTTGGTCTGTTTCTATGACTTCGCAGTAAGAAATTGACCGCTTTCACAGTCCTTTGTGAACAGTACCAACCGACTTTGAAGAGAGATCCCGCGTACAGCGATTATTTGGACAAAATTGGACAGTTATTCTTCGGAGTCCCGCCTCCCAGACCTCAACAGCAAGGAATGTTAGGTAATTCACGCCTATTCACGCGAAAAATCATCAATATTACAAAAATAGTGTATGAAATAAAAACAAATTAGCAATAAAACAGGACAAAGTGATTTGTTGAAACCAAAGTGTAATTGCTAACTGATGAGTGTAATATTTGTTTTTCTAGGGAATTTGCTGCAGTCATTAATGAGCGGAATGGCCGGCGACGATTCGGATTCCGAAAATGACTCACGTAGTGTTGGGTCGCAGCAACCTGCCATCCACAACTTGCAAACGGCAGATTTAGACTAATTTTAAAGGGAAAAACTCTGAAAGTGAAGTTTTTTGTTATTTAACCAAAAATGACGTTTTGAGAAAGTTTCTCTTTTTGGGAGGGCAAGGCAATTGAACCAATGGTTGCGACTGCAATAAACGAGTTAAATCCAGTTTTTCTGACTCTTTGCGTGCCCTTGTCCTTTTTCATTGTCATTCAACCCTTTTTTTCTGTTTCAAGTTCCATTTCCTGTTCTCGTATTAGTTTATTTCTTTTATTTTTACAATGATTTTTTTCGTTTAATTTATTTCTTGAAACCCATACCTTGTACAAACACACTCCAAAAATAGGTACACAACGACTCTTTTTCTATTAATGATAACAACTGACATGCTAAGTAAACTCTTAATAGTCAGTATAACCGGGCATGGGAAACTGAACGGCAAAATCGCCCACTTCTTCGTTCAATTTGGCAATTCGGGCTGAAAAGTCGGGATCCTCGACTAAAAGCTTCTTGAAATCGGGTAACTTGGGGCCGGCTTTATCGTAAACTTGCTTCGCTAGCGTTAAACCTGTATATGAAAGCGAATTACAACGTCAATTGTCATAATAATGCGAGTCAGTTATTACAAGCACTCGCTGTACGCGGTATTCCTGTATGTTGTGCATAGGGGAAAAACCGCGCAAAGCGAGGTAACGTGCGAGAGAGAGCAATACCCTTGAGATCCAAAACTAATTATAGGAAATCCAACTAGACTTCGCTTTCCGCGGTTTTCGCGTATGGTTTGCTTAGGGGATAATAGCGCGTAACGCGAAGTCACATGCAAGAAATGGCGAAGCCGCGAAATGCGGGACAAGCCATAAGAAATGGCTCTACATTCAAACCGCGTAATTCGAGTTGGTTCAGATTTGTTCACGGGAAATGGCTCTAAAAAGTGACTATACCTTCTTCAAAACTTCTACAAAGTCCAGAAAACAAACAAAGCGAAACAGATTCCACACAGCAGACCAAGAACATTCGCAATGAGTAGGAAAAGTGACAGATAACTTACCTTGATGAATGAAATCGACCACTTTGGCGATATCGGCTTCTTTCATTCCGCGCGTCGTTAACGCAGGAGTTCCTAGCCGAATTCCGCTCGGGTTCAAGGCACTCTTATCACCGGGAACTGGTTTACGTCCGAAGAGCGTTCTTATTAGGTTGATCTTTCGCTTTTACAGAATGTGTTACCTGTATTTTTATTGCAAGCGATTCCAATATCTTCCAGGACTTTTTCACCTCGCGATCCATTCAATCCTACGCTCCTCAGGTCCACTAGAATCAAGTGATTGTCCGTTCCACCCGTCACCACCTTATAACCCGAAGCTTGCAAGCCACTTGCCAACGCTTGTGCATTCTTCACGACCTGTAAACAAATTATAGACATATTTAATAAAATACAAAATATTCAAAATACAAATGAAACTACGAAAAAAATTAAAATAATCAAATACAAACCAAATCAAATACAAATACAAACATTAAATAATGAATAATTAGGCGGTTAAATAACTAGATAGTAAAAATCTCGAAAATTATTAAAAATCTAAAAAATCTCAAACAATCTAAAAATAAAAAAAATCGCTGAAAAGCTATTAGAGCTTAATGATCTAAAATAAATTATACATCATAATAAAAGAAAATAACGTAGATCACACAGTTAATAGGAGAAATGTTTTTAAATCAGGATAAATACGAATAAAATGAGCAATAAATAAAATACCATAAAACCGTACAGCAAAGTAGATAAACAGTAGAGTACGAAGTATTGAGAAGGAGCAGGGACGGTAAATTATTACTTGTTGTTGATATTCTTTGAATTCTTGGGACTGGGCGTGTTTCATTGCTACAGCAATGGCGCCAATGGCGTGGTTATGGGGTCCACCTTGCAAACCAGGGAATACTGCCTGGTTAATACGCGATTCAAAGTCGTAAAGCACTGCAGGCTGCCCATTGGCTCCTCCGGGCGTTTTCACTCCCCTAAAATAAACATCTCCGTTAAATTCTTTTGAAAAAAAATATACACCGTAAGCCAAGATTTCCAAATTACTAATATTTTTCGTTAAATTTACTTTAATTCAAACAATCTTGATTAAATGAACATAATAATGGCAAATGAAAAAAATGAAATCTAATGTCTATGAAAAATTTTAAAAGAAATTATTTAATTAAAAAGAGACGATAAAAGAATTTACTTGCGGAAGAAGATGATACCCGCTCGCGGCCCGCGCAAAGTTTTGTGCGTTGTGGTAGTGACGATGTGGCAGTGAGGAAAAGGTGATGGAACTACCCCAGCTGCCACCAAACCGCTCACATGGGCCATATCCGCCATAAGATAGGCGCCCACCTCGTCCGCAATGGCCCTGAACCGCGCGTAATCCAAATTCCTCGAATAACAACTCACCCCTACGAAAGAAAAGAGAAAAATCGTTCATGCTTAACCATTAGTATATTAATATCTTTATCACAACACATTTGTTACACTGTGCTATGTATAATCGTGCCCAAAAGGTGAACATTTGAACTTTCAGCATTAAAAACGTTAAGCTCGTGATGTCATTTACGCAATTTTTGCTAAACAGCTTTAAACAGACCATTTTTGAGTAAAGAAATGCAAGAAAACTCATATTTTGAGAGTGAATTAGCGGAACTCGTAAAAATCTATAAAAAAAACAAGCAAAAAAGATTTAGGTACATGCAATTTCAACAAAATTCATATTTTGTGCGTAAACTGTTTTCTCTTAGCGAAACTTATGACTCTTTAAGCAATTAGGGCTCAAATTATACTAGACAGAGCTAGTCAGCTAAACAAATGCGAGAAAACCATCACGCAAAATGAATTTGCAATATAAAATTTGGAGAAAAATTCAAGAAAATTCACATTTGCAGCGTGAATTAAATCTCCTTTTGCAAGATCTCTGACGTCAGTAAGTCAACCATTTTCAAATTATGTTGTATAGAGCTATTCACATTTAAAAATGCAGGAAAAAATCAGACAAACAGAAGTACACGAAATTTCAAGAGAAATGAACGAAAATTCATATCTTGAGCGTAAATTATCTTTTCCTCGCAAAACGTTATGGTTCATTGAGCAATCTGAGTTCAAGTTACACTAAAGACTAAGTTCAAGTTACACTAAAATAAAAGTAAACACAAACTTAAAAATGCAGAAAAAACGACCAAAATCTCAAAATTTCGTAACTAAATGAAATGCTACTGTGACATCATCAAGATAGTCATAACGGTTTCTAATTGACAGGACTTCCGAACAGCTATTGTACGTAAGAAACTTGATAAACAAAGTGTAACATATTAGAAATAGACGAATAATTAAAAAAATGGAAGAAAGGACGACAAATCCCAACCTGCGATGATAAGTTTGGGTCTGAAAAGTCGGGCAGTTTCCAGCAGCTTGTCATAATCGATTAAACCCGTTGCGGGATTCACTTTATACGGCATGGACTCGAAGAAAATCGACGTCGCTGATATTTTCTTGGTGGGTGTGAAAAAACCATGAGTCAAATGGCCGCCATCGGGTAGATCCAAACCTTTAAGAAAAGAAAATTACTTATTTTTCTTTCCAAAACCTGTTTTCTATTGAAAAAAGGGCACAACGGGTTTTGCGAACAAGTTTAGTTACCCATAATTCGACCATGGGGTTCAACTATCGCAGTGTACACCGCAAAGTTGGCCGGAGAACCGGAATACGGTTGCACATTGACGCCCCATTCGTCCGCACTTACGCCGTACGTCTCCAAGCAACGTTTCTGGCAAAGAATTTCGATTTGATCGATGAATTCGTTACCGCCATAATACCTGAAAGTAAATTCTCTCAAATTTAGCGTCTACTTTAAGATGATTCTACAATTACGGAAGTCCGGTCAATATATTCTGGTACAAACTTGCCTTAGAATCAATGGAACTGTGTACCCGAAATTATTGTCCATTTTGAAATGAAATTTTATTTCATTATTTCAAATTGGTAAAATTAACTTTGTTCAAATAAGCTTCTAGTTTAATTTATCTATTAGACAATAATCGATTGCAATATTTAAACATACTTGTTCTACATTTAATTTTCATTTTAAAAATCATCATTCGCACGTCCTAAAAATTCGGGTACAAAGTCCTATAACAATCCATGGCAACTTGTCCCAGATGTTATTGACCTAGTCAATCTGCATCCTTTCTTAAGCTGAATATCGTAACTATTTGATTTATTTACCTTACTCCAGGTAATCCTTCAGAATATTTGTTGTGTAAACATGTGCTCAAGGTTTGCAAAACGGCTTTGGACGTAAAATTCTCCGAAGCGATCATTTCTAATCCACGGAGTTGACGCGTTTTTTCTTTACGGATCAAATCGTAGATTTCGGGATCGGCCACGTCTAATGTGTCGTTTAAAGTCCATTCTTGCCCGGTAACTTGAGTTGCCATTTTTATCTAGAAGTTTTTTGTTTCATGATAATCCGCGAGATTCGCAATGTAATAAATAAACAAAGCGGTTACAAGGCCAAGGTTTACCTGTTGCTAAGGTGGAAGAGCCAGAAGAGATGTTCACTGAGCGAGAGATGCTGACAGAGTGGACGAGCAGGTCATTCCAAACCTGTTTTAGAACTAAAATTTACGACACTCGGGGGAATAAAAGCACTTGTTTATCAAGGACGCGTGATAACTTGTGTAATGGGAGACTAATACACGTTGAGGTCACTAGGTGGACGCACCTGTCCAGGTCCAGGGATTGTACGTGGAAAAATTCTAAACTGGAAAATATAAAAGTAGAGAGATTAACTTTAAAACGTATATAATTAGATTGAAATCTTCGTATATTTGGCATTAGTCAAACAATCGTTACAGATGACAAAAAAGGCACTGGCAAGGAAAAAAAGGCATCATTTTCACTTAATTCCGCAACATGAAAACAATGCGACTTTCGGGGCATAAATTCCCTCCAAAAATGAAGGTCCATAATTGGACTGATTTTCCAATAATTCCACGAAATAAAAATTGACGGAATTGAATCCTAAAATTCAGATCCATTTGGCTTCCAACAACTGTTCCAAAAATGTCTAGGCTTCGACATCACTTAGTTCCCAAAGTTGCCACTGGAGGGATGATAATACATTAAAGCCTGTGCCGGTAATTGCCACCGAGCTCCTTGCAATTCCACCAATTGCAGCAGCGTTTTCTTCACGTTAGGGGGCGTGGCTTGAGCTAGGAAGGCGTCTCTCACGCCGCTCATCACCACGGCCATTTTGGCAGGAATTTCTTGCTCCAAATCTCGTCCAATCGCCATTAACACAAAGAAGAGACTTTCCACCTGTGAAATCCAATTTTATAGGAGCACATCCTATTTCCTTAATTAAGAATTAAGAAATTAATAAAATTCAGAAAAAAGAATTACGAGTTAAGAAATTAAGAAGTCAAGTAATTAAGATATAAAGAAAAATTAAGAATTAAGAAATTTTCGGTACAAACGAAATATAGTAAAGATATTTAGAATTTTTACTTCAGCTGAACTGTAGCTCGCCTGCGGTTGAAGCCCAGTGTGACAACATTCGGCCAACAATGACAAGAGCATTAAACAAGGTGGTACACCATCACATTGAGTCGTTAAATGCAATTGACGTCGTTTCAATTGCAGGTACATTTCGTTCAGAAAGGCGATAAATCCCAGCCACCTGGGCGCAGTCGTCGCGTTACTAGCATTCTTGGAAGCTACCAAGGAAGAAGCGGAAGTGCGTAACAGACGATCACGCTCCCGATACCATTCTTGACACGTGTTTAACAAACTTTCTAAGAAAGTTTCCCGCTTCTCTTTCTGCCAATTAGGGAAGAGATACATGTAAACTTCGGTTGATAAAAGCGTTTGCTTCACAGTTTACTTATCCTATTCCTATTATCCATTATCTTATCTTACTTCAAGTCAATTCCCAATACTTATCTTATCCTATTCGAAATTACAAGTTACGCCTGTAAGAAGAGTCTTCTAACGCCTCAGGCTTATTGTTTTCCATGGCTGCAATTTCTTTTAGAATACATATTCAACTAATTTGTGGTGCTCTTTGAAGCTTAATTTGTGATTTGCAGTTACGTCACTAACGTTGTAAATTTGTTTATTGGGTGTTTACATTATTTATTAAAGTAAACAGTTTACGGACAGATAATGTAAACAACAAGTTTTGTAAATAGGTACAAGTAGTTAATATAACCAATGTCTAGCTCTGCGGGCGGAGTCATGACGTCACATGAGCACGAAGAACGAAATTCCGTTTGCTTGCATCATCCCTGCGCGCTGGCTAGGCTTTGCGCGTCAGCTTGATGTCATAGAACTCCGCCTTGAGCGAATCTTTACATCTTACATAAAAATCGGCAACGCTGGATTAAAAGTAACAGTTTAAAATGAAAAAGAGTTACGTTTTACTTATGTAGAAATGCAAACGATATACTTAAGCAACACCGTATATAAATTAGCAATAAAATAGCCATTCCTGTAAACGTTAATGAAACTTACTTCGATGATGTTAATACACAAACGCGCAGCCGGAACGGCGTATTGGGAAGATTCCACCGCTTTGGTCAAAATAATTCGCACAGCGTCCATTAAAACTCTGGCCGAAGCTCTTTCAGGGTCTGTAAGCATCCCACACCCGTCAATCAAGCTCTCTAGCTGTGCTTTTTAAGTAAATGAACCTTGCACAGCTTTCTTAAGTGTCGAATCAGCTTCTGGGGTCCATTTAGCCCATTTGAGATCGCCCGATTCGCCATGGAGTTGCATATCCGCATGAGAACCGACGCTTTTCGAACGTTTCAGCGTCGACTCGCTCAGCAAGCCTGGCAAAGGTACCAGCTGGATCACGGCCACGCCAGGCGGCGCTCCCGTAGCTGACGCCTTAGGGTGAAACAACTCCAAAGAAGTTTTACTCTTAGTAATACGGGGCGCTTCAGTAGCATGAAAATGAACACGCCCAGTTTTGGCAACAATGGGTGGAATATCTGTATCTCGTACACCTGTCAAATAAATACAATCAAACATGAATAGTTTGTCTGTTAAATTCCTTGCCTCACAACGTTGCCAATTTTTCAAAAATCATCTAACATTCCATTTTATCTTTCTGTATTTTCTAATTATTTTGCAGTAATGACAGCTTTGTATGTTTGTGAATTATTCTACTGAATAAGCGGACATGTTTTACATTAACGAACAGTATTGCGAATCGGTCAAAATTTGTATCTCTGCTAGTGTTAATAAAACTTCTATACTTAACAACAATTGTCACTTTTAACTTGATCGAATACTTTTCTGTTTTTGTTTGGTCATACAAGAAGTAATAGTATAAATTGAGAAGTACAGAAATGTTGAGAATCCATTGTCACTTTTAAACTATTTGAAAGTTTCTGTTAAAGGAAGTAACAGGGTTGCCAGTTTTCAATATCTAAACTTTTCTGAAAATGAAATTAAGTACGTACTTGGAGGTTTATACAGTTCCATAGTGGGTTTCGCTTTCACTTGCGTGAATTGTTGCCCTTGGCGACGATTTTGGTGCATGAAGTTTCCCTAATAGATCAATTTCTCACATTAGCCACAAATGGACAGACCTATTACTGAAAAAAACTGCTACTTACTTGATTATATCGACTCGTGTCTTTGACAAAACTCCGTTCGCGCCTCATGTGCGGTTCGGAACTTGGATTCTAGCCAAGAAGAGAGAAACAAAAACACCAAGCTTGATAATTGCCCCGGAATTAATGAAACGCATGACGTCATCTGCACGCCATTGCGAACGAAAGCTGCACGAATAGGATTAGACGCAACAAAAACAGACAAAATACAATGAAAAAAGCTGTTCCAACCTGAGCTGAGTTCATAGGCAACACAAAACTGCGTTCTCGCCGGAAAAACTAAATAAAAAGAAGCCAAATAAAATCCCATCCATCAAAACCAACAAGAAAAAAATTAACTTTGTAAGTAAGGTTAAAAAAAACACGGCAAAACACGATCACAAAGCTTTTGCACTAAAAGAAGGTGGAAATCAATTCTCACGGGATTGATCTTGGGACGTTGAGTCTTGTTCGGTACTTCGGCCATGATCTTTTCCATTGAATTCACACCACCAGGTGCGTCGAGGTCAAAAAGTCGTTTAAGTTTCTTGCTACAAGTCGAAAACCTGGAAAAGGAAATGAATATGAATGAGACTCCAGCTTCCGGCGAAGAAACCTTTTTCACAATCCCCTTCAACTAGGACAAACATTGATTTAGAGCCTTCAACCAGACTTTAAACGATGAGTGATAATACAGGAACTGTAGAAAGAATGAAAGCGAAAACTTAAAAAATAAAGAAGATACTTATCAAGATTAGGAAAATAAATAATTAGGGGGAATTGGGGAAAAATACATGCTGGAAAATAACACAAACTACAATAGATTGCATGCGAAAAATTAGAATATTACAAGCACAAACACCGTACACCCAGACTCTAAAAATCAATGAAATACAATACATTCAAAAAATATATAAACACATAAAAATATATACAAAACTGTAAAAAATCAAATAAAATAAGAAAAAAGTAAAAATAAACGAGGAAAAATATAAAACCATAAACAAATTAGGAAAATGGGGAAAAAATCATTAAGTGCAGCGTTGATTCCAAATGTAAGAGTCAAAATCATTTGAAACGTCAAAGTGTCAACAATTCATCTTTTCAGGCGATTTCTTCTCGAATTTCCCAATAACATTTAGAACGCTTCGGGCTCAATAAAAAACGTGCTCTTGACGGGAAATTCTGAGAGTTAATTAGAGGAGCAAGGGAGCCAAAGGTTATTTCCGTCTGCGTGAGTTCGCATCAGGAAAAGTGCGAGACAGCGTTTGCGAGCCTTTTAAATGTTAACCAAGGTTAACTTTGTAAACAATGCCATTTAGTGGGATGTTTTGAAAGTTATTAGACTCGAATTCGTCTGGGAAAATAAGGAAGAAAAATGAGGTAAAATGGCCTTTACTTTCGTTTCGGTGGCGTCGGGAAAATGAGGAAGGTTTCCGTTTCGAAGAACGTAACGTAAAACGGAGATCCACTGCCGAGCTGCTTACTGCTAAAGCAGCGGCACCGCCGAGACTAAATTAGGACTTGGGGCCCCGAGAGACGAAAACGGGGGGAGGTGTCAGGCTAGCCCACATCCACACACATGCACACTCACATACGATACGAAACCGAAACGAGAGAGTCGTCCGTGTGAGGAATTTCTTGGCACGCGTTCCATAGAGCACGCCCAAAGAGGCTGCAGGGCATTCCTGGCATCCTTTCCAATAAATATACGATAAAAAAGATGGAAACACTTGTAAATGGTATCGTTTATTGATAGAAGGGTTAGGTTTGTTTGGCTGACCCTCGAATCTCCAAAATCTGTGTGGTTACGCAACGAAAATGTGGGATTTTGGGAAGCAGGTTGACGTAACGTCCATAAGTGGCCAAAACAAAGTGGGGCATAAGGAGTCGTAAATTGGAAGTCTAGTGTCCCAGATTTTCTGGGCAGTGTTATCCAGTATTCTTTTCAAATCTAATTTTGTTTACAAGAGTAAGTTTGCACAAGTTTGTCAGATAGAACCATACCAAGTTTGAACTTGTACTAATATAATTTGAAATTTAAATGTTTGATAAATGATAAAGAAAGTGGAACAGAAGTTACAAAAAGGCAATTGTGATATGAAAATATGCCCACTTACTATAAGTTCCTTATTGTCCTGTTTTCTACAAGTGTCACGTCATACGTACCTGACACTTGTTATTCACACTATCCGTGACCTCTAAGCTTTGTATAAATGCCCCCCTCTACTCACCATCAATAGCTCAGTCCGGGCTGGTTCTTCCTCTTAGGAGGGTAGGCCTACCTGGGCTTAGTTCGCCTTACTAACAACCCCTTCCCTTCTCTTTCTATGTAGCCCTTTTAGAAACAATAAACGTAATATTCAATTCGTATCCTCGGCCGTTAAATCGCTACGTTCCACAATAAAAGGATTGAAAATTTTGTAAATTGTATCGTTTATTTATATAAGGTTTGTTTGACTGATTCTGAAATTTTGGTAGTCTGCTTGAACACACAGTGAAAATGTGGGATTTTTTTTACAGCATAGTGACGAAACGCAAATATGCTGGTCAAAAGTAATGGGACAAACAACGTGGAATGTCCCGACTCCCGTGTGCCAAATTTTCTGGACAGTAGTGCTTGGTATTCTTTTCCAAGCGAGAGTCAATTTGGAAAGATTATCCATTATTTTGACGTCATATTAACAGACAATCCAATTCTTTAAGTTATTGTGTTTCCATTTGACTGTATAAAAGTTATACCGCAACAGGCGAAAGCCTACGCGGTTAATTAATAAAAATAAAATAAAAAAAACAGACAATCCAATTATTTTCTAATAATCCTTCACAATTTTCCACCTAATTTCCTTGTAATCTCCCTTACAAGCCGCCAGAGGGTTACACGCTACCACGTGTCTCCAGTTCCACCATTGTAGCGCTTTTTCCCCACAAAATTCCTTGCAATCTTCTTCCCTAGCTATTCTTAATAAATCCTACTAATTTCAATACCTTATCCCCCAAAATACAGGCTTTCTTAACTTCAAAGTTAAACCACGGAACCCAAAATCCTGGCCAGACTCCTTTTCTATCGTTACCCAAACGGCGAACCACTGACACCCTAGTTCGCGGTTCGTAGCGTCACTCGCCATTCGCCGCTTAACTACTCCAGTGTTTATTTTCTCTTTGTTGTGATGCTTGCGACGCCTTTTCCTCGACAATTTCCCCGACAATAATCCACAACATGACAGCCGAACCAAGTGTGAACAAAACCTGGGAGCTGTCTCTGTACGAGCTGCATCGTACGCCCCAAGAAGCCATCACCGACAACACGGAAATCGCCGTTTCGCCGCGCAGCTTGCATTCCGAACTCATGTGTCCGATTTGTCTCGACATGCTCAAAAACACCATGACCACCAAAGAATGTTTACACCGCTTCTGTTCCGACTGTATCATCACCGCCTTACGCTCCGGTAACAAAGAATGTCCCACGTGTCGAAAAAAACTCGTTTCCAAGCGCTCGCTCCGCCCCGATCCCAACTTTGACATGCTCATCGCCAAAATCTACCCGAGTCGCGACGAATACGAAGCGCACCAAGAGCGCGTCTTGGCCAAATTGAGCAAAACCCACTCCCAGACACTCATGAGCACCATCGAAGAAGGCATCAAGCTCCAGAGCCAAAACCGGACGCAAAGATCGCGGAAAAACTTGGCCGAGCCGGAGACGCCCAATTCCCACGCCACCACGCCCAACGTCAGCGCCCCGTCCACGCCCACACCGAGCGAAACGGGCAGTACCTCCCAAGCCTCCTTCCGGAAGAAATCCCAAGTGGTCCATTCGGAAAACGAATCCAATTCCGGCGCGGAAACGACCAATGACGGCGAAGGGCCGTCCGATCTCAACGAAATCGAATTGGTCTTCAAACCCCATCCCGTAGAAATGGCGCCGGACAACGAACTCATCAAGGCGCTGAAGGAAAATTCGGTTCGCTTCCTCAAAACCACCGGCAACGCCACGAGTAATTATCTTTTTTTTGTAGAGGTCAAAAAAATTCGGGACGACCCGGCGTGCTTTTTAGGTGCAATGTGTCCGGGATTTTATTGGACTCTTTTGTCATTTTTTTCCAAGCTAAATTTCTAGCTTTTAATTTCCATTAGATTTGTCATAAGTTTTCCTATTTTTCTGATGAGACCTTTTATTTCTGATTTTTCTAATGTTACATTTTTATTTCTGACTTTTTATTCAGAAATTATTTACTTTTTCTAATTAGAAATGTTTACTTCCGATTATTTACGATTTACTTACGATTACGATTGTTTACAAGTGTAATTATGTGTAAGTGTTTACAAGATTCTAGCCACTAATTTCTGTTACAATTCTAAGAATTTTTTATTTTTTATCATTTTCCCCTCAGTTTTTCTTTAATCAGAAATTCTCTGAGTATGTTTATCAGAAGTTTTCTTAATACTTTTAATAAGAAATGTTCTGAATATTTTTATAAGAAATGTTCTGAATATTTTTATTAGAAACTTTCTGAATTTTCTTATCATTGGATTTTAATTCAAATTATTTCTGGTATGGTCATAGAAACGTGGTACAAAATGCATGTAAAATCCTATAGCTTGTGTGCCTGTTTGTTATGAACATCAAAGTTTGGCTTGTTATTTCACAGAATGTTCCATGATTTTCGCCACAGTCAAGTATTAAAGATTGTTTTTCACTTTGTAGTCGATCATTTAAGCAAATACTTGGCAATGCGGTTGACCCTGGACCTGGAATCGGAAGTACCGGACTGTTTAACCAACTTTTGCATTCACATCGCGCCCAGTTCCGGTCAGTTTTTGCTTTTGAACGGAATGCAGACCTTAGAAGAAGTGAACGAGAAATACTGCAAGAATAATCAACCTTTAGAAATGTTCTATTCTTGGAAAAAACAATAAAAAGAAAAGAAACTTACGAATCTTCGATGCTAAAGACTATTTCCCCCCACTTGGAACTTATGTACAAAATCATCTTGTTTTCTCACATTACGTCTTTTTTCTTGGATGTAACCTTTTTGTGTATGAACCGGAATGAATACAAAACAATTTCGGGCAATAAAACCAAATAAACTGAGGATGATGAAGGGAACTATCGCCGTGACCCGCCGCCGCCTTGACTTAAGAAGGCTAAATGACCTTTCGGGCACTTATTAGCATAATGTCCTTTGTCACCACACTAAAAGAGGGGGGAAAAAGAAATTAGTACCCATTCCTCACAAAAGAACGAAAATATTGGCCTGAAAAACACTTGGCTCATAAGTTCCGGGACAAATTCCTATTCAAACAAGTGGATTCCTGTCCCATAACTTTTGAGTTTACTTATAAACAGTAAAAAGACGCTAATTTATATAAAGGCAGACTTTTTGGATGCTTTGCCCATGAACAATACCAACAGAAAACTATTTTAAATAATTAGTTTCAAAATAGCTAGCTAAATACTATACTATATTATGGAATAATACATATAAATATTGCATTCACTATAAGACTTATTATGTAATACACTAAATATAACATAATACATATAATGGTACGATATAATACAACATAATATAAAAGAATATAAAAATGTATAACATCGTAAAAATACATACAAATATAAGTGGCACGAGGGTAAAAAAAACTGGAACAGAGTACAATGAAAACCATTGAGCTTTTGTCCCATCTTTTAATGAGCAAACATTTCCAAAAATCGAAAATTAAACAATTAAACAACGTAAAGGACGCTAAATCCGGAGAAGGAATTTCGCGAATCCCAAGAACGTTTAGCTTACGACTATTTAAAAGTGACAATGACGAAAAAAGAGTAAACCCCGCCTACTTTGAAGCACGTGACTTCTTCCAACGGCCGAGGCGGGCCTCTTTCGCCTCGGTCACGCCCTCGGTGGTCGTGGGGATGGCTGCCACCCATACCACCACGACCGTCTCCACCTCCGCCGTGCATTCCGTAGCCACCACCGTGATTGGGCATCATTTCGTGCGGTCGCATGAGAACTTCGCGCGCTTCGCCGGGCATTTTGGGACATTGTAAGGCTTTGTGGCCCGATTCGCCGCAGTAATGGCACACGATCACTGATTTCTTCCCGCCAGGCTTAATATCTTCAGGCATGGGCGGTAACTCAAAGCGAGGACTGCGAAAAACACATAACAATAACAGTTTTAAGCAATTTTTAAACGAAAAGAGTGAATCACTCGATACTTACTGCATGAATTTGCAATTCGGGCCCTCGGGACAAAACCCTGAGGCGTAATTCATGCACAAAACACGGCGAACGTGTCGGTGGCGACACGTGGGGCCGTGGCGGCAAAATCCGCGATCGTACCACGGACAATCGCGGATTTTCGACTCCGGATCGATGTGTAGGAACGGGCATTCCTTGTTGTGACACGCATCTAGACAAGAAAGAACGGTTTACGGGGTATTAGGTATGGAAATAGAGAGTAAGAGTACTGAAACGGGCGTAGAAGTAACATTCGGGCATTTTGGTCATGTCGTACTCGTGGAGAAACTCGCACTGGTCGCCTTTTTTGCAAAGTCCGCGCAACCAATGCTTGCAAACGATGGTGCGATCACCCCGGATGTGTCTGTAGGGGCAATAGGGCCCACGGAGACATTGTCCTTTGCTGTAAGGTATACAAACGCTGGCTGTCGATTCTGAAATGGTTCAAGAAGACAGAAAAGTTAGATTTATGATGGTTTTTGACGTAAACAGCTGAGAAAACGTGATTGGAATCACATTTTTATTACAGAAACAGATAAAACGAAGGTAATGATAGAAAATGGGTAAAGCTAGGGATAAACTAATAACGTGAGAGGGAAAAAATAGTAAAATTAAAAAGTTTGGCGTACTGTCCATGCCAGGAAAGGGCAAATTTATAGCTCCTAATTGTTGTTCTAGGGCGCCTTCCATGTCAAACTTGAGTCCCGTCACGTCCGCGATAATTTTTTCCATTTTTAGGGCTTATATCCGGAATTTCCTACACGAAAATCGTACTCAAATAGGAGAATTTCGAGCAAACGGAAAACCGTACCAAACAAAACATGCGGCATTCGTCAATCGCCGGCTGATACGCGAATAGCATTGAATGTGTAGTAGTAAGACCTACTTAGAGATGGCACTGTTTACCTTTTAACGTGAACACTTGAAAAACATTTCCCATCCCACAATTTGACACGTCAAACCTGATTTAAGTGTGAGCACTATTTACGGGAATTAAATATAAGGCCTAAATAAGTAGAAAAATGGCAGACAGGTCGAAAATTTTGTGTTTGTTTGATGTCGATGGTACTTTGAGTGCACCGCGCAAGGTTTGTTTTCTCTTTAAAAATAAAAGGAATAGACATCGAACACAAATGTTATTTTTAAGATATTTTTTTAGAAAATTACCCCAGCGATGGAAGATTTTCTTCTTAACCAAGTCAGACCTAAAGCAACAGTTGGAATTGTTGGCGGATCCGATTTGTGCAAAATTGCTGAACAAATGAGTGGAATGGACGGTAAATAAATTTTATTACTTTTATTTGAAAATTTCCGATAAAAGCTAGGTAATCTTAAAGTAGATTACGTTGAGTAATATTAGTGTAATTAATGTGTGTTTCGTTGCCTAGTTATCACAAAGTACGACTACGTCTTCGCGGAAAACGGTCTTGTCGCTTACAAAAACGGAAGTCTCATTGGACAAATGGTAATAAAAAATATAATTTACTCCCATTTCCTATATTTTGCTATATATTATTAGTTTTATTTTACAATTTGCCATTTAGTTTTTTTTATTTACCGGTACATTTTTCTGTTACTTCTGTATCCTTTCTGTATTCTTGTTACTTCTGTATCCTTTTCCTTTCATTCGTTGAAGAACATACACTTACGTGTTATCTTTTCTTATATTTGTATTCGTTTTGGATTTAAAGAAAATCATGAATAAGTTTAAAATTTTATTATATTTCAGAGTATTCAGAATCACGTCGGGGAAGAAAAACTGCAACGTTTCATCAACTTCGCCCTGAAATACATGTCTGACATTACTTTGCCAGTCAAGCGCGGAACTTTTATCGAATTCCGGAACGGTCTCATTAACGTGTGTCCTGTGGGCCGCAGCTGCAGTCAAGCCGAGCGAGATGCTTTCGGAGAGTACGACGCCATCCACGGAATTCGGCAAAAATTCGTCGCTGCGCTACGTCAGGAATTTCCCGACTTGGGTCTTGTGTACAGTATCGGCGGTCAAATCAGTTTCGACGTCTTCCCGGAAGGTTGGGATAAAACGTACGCGCTCAAGTACGTCGAGAACGACGGATTCGGGGAAATCCACTTCTTCGGGGATAAAACAGCGCCCGGGGGCAATGATCACGAGATTTTTAGCGATTCTCGTACGATTGGACACACTGTGACGAGTCCCGATGACACGCGACAGCAATTGGCTGCTTTATTGAATTTATAACAGTTTTAAAAGGTGGAAACGAATATAATGCCAGTTTTGTAGCGCCTATTGCAGAAAAAGGAAGAAATTCACAGTTTTTCACGGTGAAATTGAACTTTAACTGTCCAAATATATATAATTTATATTCTAAATTTTAACCTATTTCCACGTGTTTCCGTAATGCGTTCCGCTGGGAGGCGCCACTTTCATCAATAGCCACAGATACGCTATGAGAGTTTGATGTTTTGAGTGCAATATGCCGAACTACACTGCCGACGTTTTACGTGAATTGATTCATATGGAGGGCATTATAAATACAAAGTTTTGCGTGCAAAGATTAATCACAACAGTAGTTTGAGTTTGGATCTACCTATATAAATAACCTCCGCCATCTTGGACGGATGGGATCCGCCATTATGTCTCTGTGTGACGCTACTGACAAGGCAGTAAATGAGCGTATGAATTAGACAGAAAATCGATTGCAGTAGTACACTATTTCCCTTTATTCAGGCATACTTTACTTCCAAGCGTTCACTGTGAAATAAAAAGCCGGAAGAAATCTGGTGTAAGTACGGAGTAGCAGTCTAAATTTACACCGTGGAAGACCAGTTTTGAAATTTTTTATCACGATCACAAGTATTCTCACATATAAATAATATAGTACTTAATATATATAATAATATATATAAATAATATAGTACTAAATATACAATATATAATAGCGTATATAATTCATCCGTCACGGATCAGTTCCAAACTCGGAAGGAAATTTTAGAGTACCTAGAAGAACAACATCTAATGTGTGGTACAGTCGAAACCACTTAATTGAATAGTGGTTATTTAATATTCGGTCCAGTTGAATGAAGAGTTGATGGTCCCGTTTTAAGCCCATTTAATTCAACGTAACCCTACTACTATTAATTGAAAATGAATTACTTTACTGAATAATTGAATCTCAGATTTTCTTTAATTTTTTAACTTGAATAATTTAATTACTAATACAGGATAGTACAGATTTCCTATTGTCTCCTTCAACATATATTTTTTTATCATGCTACTGTTAGATTCACACCACCACAGGTCAATAGTACTTCTTGTACATCTCACTTGTACTTGACAACAAGGTAGAGGAAGACCTTATCCGACAAAACGAGACGAACAAATATACCAATAACCTTAGATGAAAAACTAGGATTTGAAGTCAGAACTAGAGAGGAACAATTTTGTATACAAAACGTACTATACCAATTCTTAAAAGAAACAGGGATTGCCGATTTTATTTAAGAGAAGGAGATTGCAAAAAGGCAAAAAAGGACAAATAGAAAGCCGAAGACGTTAATACATCGATGACTCGACGTAGTACGTCTTTTTTTTAAAAAATAAATAAATAAATAATAATAATAATAATAATAATAATAAAATGAATACTCCACAAATTTGAATAGGCTACTGTCCGTCCGGTCCCGAGCCTATTCAAATAAGCGGGTAGCCCCGTGTTTAAAAACAGGGCAAAATAAAGCTAAAACCTTGTGTGTCGATACTTGCATTATAGCCTACATTGCACCTTCTCCTCTACTACAATACAAACACTGTTTCCCAACGGAAACAATTGATTAACCATATACATGCTAAAAAAGAAAATAAACAGTTCGTCTCGCACATGTGCCATACAATATTTTCGATACTGTACGATACTAATAAAGACAAAGAAAGACAGCTGAAGTTTTGCCATATCACAAGAACTGTCATTCAACAAAACACATTTAATGTCTGCAAATGCTAGAAAGGACAATGTGTGCGTGTGTAGAAACCTCGTGTGTGTGTGGTACAAAATTTGAGACTATACTAAGAAAAGTATATACGTCTGAGGTACTGCCATATGTCTATACAAAGACTCATATAGAAATAGCTTTATAACTTTAATAAGCAAAGACTAGCAATGGAAAAAGAACGCTCCCTTTCAACAACGTGTGTTATTTACGATAACTCAACAAAACTAGTCCAAAGCGGTTAGTTGTCTCTCGGGATCGTTGGGATCTTCTATAAAGTCCCACGTTTGCTGCATTTCTGGATTTCTTCCGTTACTGTGGGGTCTTGTGTGAAATCATGCGTAACTTGACTTCGAAAGGAACGCTTTTGATGTGTGTGTTTGTTGCTGGTGCTGTTATCGTTATCACGTTTATAAATATTACGCGAAGCCATTGCTGATAAGTAATGAGCTGGATGAAGTGGAAAGATCTGATTTGCGTGCGACTGCCGACCCTTGGAATATTTCTGCTGATCCCCAGTCTATTGCTGACTTCTTCCGGTACATCCGCTGGACGGAGCGTGACGCTTGCCATATATCGGCCGAGTTTGGTGGGACAATTTTGCGGTACCGGGGATTTACGGGCAAGGATGGACAGAAGAAAATTTGCTTGGATCGAGGAATTGGCCCCGATCCTCGTTCTTGTTTGGTGTACTCTTTTGGAATCAACTATGATTGGTCGTTTGACGATGACATGGCAGCATACGGTTGCGACGTTTTCGCCTTCGATCCGAGCATGAACCTAACGGACCATCAACGATCCGCGAAAATTACCTTCATGAAAACCGGATTGGGTATTCAAGATAAAGACAAAGATGGCCATGGGTGGAAAATACGCTCGTTCAGCAGCTTGAAACGCCGATTAGCACAAACGGAGCGAGTGATCGATGTCTTGAAAATGGACATCGAAGGAAGCGAATGGGCGGTTCTACAGCAGATGGTGAAAGAAGGCGCTTTAGCACGTGTCAAACAACTAGCGGTAGAAATTCATATGAGGGAATCCGTGACTGTTCGTGGTTACAATGTGAAATACTGGAATCTATTGAGAAGTGTGGAACTGGAAGGGTTCGTGAAATTTTCTGCTGAACCGAATCCTTTTATGCGAACTAAAATTCGTGGCCTAGGCAAGATGGACACTTTATTCTACGAACTTGTGTGGCTCAACAAGAATTACAAGATCTGAGGTCTTGTTCTTTACTGTACCTTTTTCTATCTATCTTTCGTTTTCATTTAGATAAAACATGTTCACTTTTAAGGATTGTGAGCCCGAAATACATGAAATACGTCACCGAAAAGCCTAATGAGTTTTATTTGGGACAGCTGATCAGTTCTTCCATCAGTACTTGTTCTATTCAAGGTACACAGTACCTAATATAGTTGAATATTCAATAAATGGCAAGTTTAATGTTGAGTTCCTAACTTTTCTTCATTGTATTTCAAAACACATCAAAAGTATGTTGTTCCGCGCCGCGCGTTATTTTCTTTTCTTTTGATTTTCTTTCGTTGATTTGCATCATACTGAGTGTTAACCTTGTTTTACTTATTTCTGCAAAGACCTTGGCAAATTCCTAACCTAACGCACAGGGATAACTTACGCAAGGTCACATAACCTAAGTTACAAACGTCGATTGTGCGTTGAAAGAAGTTAGTCAGTGCTTGGTTTTTTAGTAACTAACATGCTCAGCACTTAGAACCACTTTTCGTCTTTCGTGTTCCGTTACTGGCCAAGAAGCCAATCTGTCATTAGTTTAGTGTAATAAATAGTGAAAAATCGTTCTCGTGTTACGTTTCGTTTCACCAACCCAATAACATCTTGTCTAAATACCCTACGTCTTAAAGGGCAATCTACGAACCCATACGCTACACGTTCGTTTCATATGTACTTCTCATATTAAGTTATATCTACGTATAAATTGTACTTAAAATGTGCATGCACACCTAACCGTGCATGCACAGTTGCACACGTAAAATGTCCAGATGGCACGATGGGGCACCTGCACCGTACCCAGTTCGGTGTTTCAGTGGGCGTTTCACGTCGAGCTAAACTGCCGTCTTGTTACGTGAATAGACTCATTTGGTGGGCATTATAAACACATGTTATGTGGGTGCAAAATATTAATCACAGAAGTTGTTTTGGGTTAGGATCTACCTATGTAATCCTCCGCCATGTTGGATGGGATATCCTATATGACCATATTGCCAAGACAGTAAATGACAGTATAGATTAGATATAAAATCTCTAACACTGGATATATCAAAGAGTGATCGTTTCAAGTGTGATAAACTGCGAAGGAAAGTTATAACTGAAGTATAGGGATTTAACGAAACGGGTACACTTGGGCGCGAAGATTAATACAGCAGTACTAGGTTTTTATGGACTGTTCCATGAGTACCATAGAACGCTACGACGTAAAAGGGATCCCAAAGTGCTGTAACTATGACAAAAAACCTACAACTGTCTAAAACTTTCGCTCAGACATATAAATTATTTAAAAGTGTCAACAGAATCAACACATGGAGATAACGTGCTTTATATCACTTTCATTTGATCCTTCTGGTGTAAAACTTAAAAGACGCGCCGCTGGATGCCTCTAGCGTTGACATGCCAAAAGCTGTCCCCACCCCCTTCATGTCATGGCGGACCGTATCCAGACGCCAAACAACGTTTCTCCTTCCATGTGTCCTCCTAAGCGTGTGAATTCCTTTCCGTAGCTCAATCCCACACTAGTGAATATTAATTACTAATTAAAATACCTCTGCCTTTATAATTGAGTAAGTTCTTACCCACCATTATTGCTAAATTTTGCGCTTATTTTTTAACTTGCGAATACTTGTTGTAGAGTAAAGGAAAACATGGGAGACGAGCTACCTGTGCTGGAGACGCTAAGCCCCGCCCCTGCCCTGGAAGATGGCAAGGTAGACGAAGAGCGGACCACCTCCTTCGCGAACATTATAACGTTTCTGGGAGCGGCTAAATACCCTCCTGGGTGGACGCCCAATCAGAAACGAGCATTGCGACGAGCAGCGGAATGTTTTACGCTTGTAAACAATCAATTGTATTACATAGGCCGCGACAAAGAGCGTCAACGATTGGTCATCTTCGACGATGAAAGCAAGAAACGCATTTTCAAAGATTGCCACACTCCAGAGGGCGGCACCGTCCACTGGGGCCAGAAGAAAACCCTCGAACGCGTGGAATCCCATTTTTATTGGCGAAATATGGTGAAAGAAATTATTGACTGGGTCCAGTACTGTCCGGGTTGTGTGGAAAGGGACAAACGCGGTGGCCCGGCGGCCAAGAAGGCCAAATTGGCGCCAGTGGAACTTCTGTCCGATGACGTCATCGATCAACCCATGGACTGCATCTATCTCATCGCTGAGCAGTAATATTCGCCAAGAATCTCATTATTAGTTTTAATCAATGTTAACTTTATTCTTTAGGAATTCCGAAGCGTCCAATCCGATGCAAAGAGTGCAAAATTACGCCACGAAAGTAGAGAACCGATTGCAAACGCTCAGCGAAGCCGAGAAGCAGGTGAAAGACCCCTTTCGGGAAGTTTAGTACCAATTGGACTCTAAATATAAGAACTAACCCCAGTTATGCGAAATTGCCCTGCAGTTTCAGTTATACGAGTTCATATAATTGAGTTTCATCCAATTATATAAACTGTTGTTCATATAACTGGGAACTTGCAGCAATTCCGGAGACTTTTAACGCGAACTTTTAATTGTTTAAGGTCAAGGATTCGGCTGCGCAGGTTTTAGGGGATATCGACGATTCTTTGGACAAAGCGTTGGGGATTCTAATCCGTTCGATGACTCGGCGAAGGGACGCTTTGAAATCCCACGTCTTTCGGTTACGTTCGCGGGCCTTGAAAGCCATCAAGGCGCAACGGAAAGGCCTCGAAGCACGGAGCAAAACTTGTCAGAGCTTGATGGAAGATGCCTTAGCGCCCAGCAAAGGCGATTGGGCGTCCAAGACGTCTTTCCTTAGCACACCGTTGCCTTCCATACAATTAAACGAAATTCCCTTTATTTCGAGCAATCTGAACCTGGCGCGCCTAGAGCCCGCCACTGCCAACTTGGAAGAGTTTGGCAAAGTAGGGAAATTGACGCCCTTTCACATTACTGTCATTGCTGATCGGCCTGGAGGCTTTTTTCTACGGTGGCAAATGCTCGGAATCGACAACGAATCCGTCTTTGATGAAGATACCGTGTTCCATTTCCGGTTAGAGATGCAAAAAGAAGGCGAGACGGACTGGCAGGAGATTTACGTGGGTCTAGACAATGAATACTTAATTAGACCCCTCCCTCAAGGCGTGGTCTACACGTTTCGCGTTTTCTGCCGGAGAGAACATGACCAAATTTGGGGACCGCCCTCTGCTTCCGTCACAGCGTGTTGCAACTTCTCTATTTACCGTAATTCAGAACTTAAACTCATAAAATTTGACTCATAACTACATTAACAATATTGATTTTCTCCATTTCTTATATCTAGAATTAACATCGAAATTCATAGTTTTGTAAAATTACAATTAAGTTATTGATTTTATTCCTTTTTTTTCAAGGATTTTCGTTGTGCTATGGCACTTTTGTGCTAGAAGAAGATTGCACAATGGCCTGTCGGACAAGCTCAGGCCCCGCTTGCATATACTCTTCAGCACCACAGCTGCAGCCGGGCTCAGAAATTACATTCCGGGTGAAACATTTATTCTTTCGTCCATTCATCACTCTCAAAAATTATTTAATTAATGGCTATTTTTATTACTTAAGTTTATCGGAGAGGGGAAATTAGGCGCCGGGGACGGAATCGGATTAGTGGAGCAATGGGTGCAAGGCGGCGAATTGATTCAACCTGGAACGTTCTTTGTATCCGCGTTAGGTAAAAACCAAATTGAATCGATAACGAATGAATAAAACGTGTGAAAGTCGTCGTGAAAACACACAACTTGTTTCAACGCAAAGTTGAAGATTGCGTCACTAGGTTCGCCACAGGAGTAGTCGCCATATATGTCGTCAGTTATGGCAAAAGTTGGCTTGTCGTAGATAGTTTGCTGACTGAAGCAGTAATGACGAGATTTTCACATCTGAATTTCCTTTATGAACAACACTTACAACAACTTGCCCATTAAGATCTTGTTGACATCCTTACACAACACGATACCTATGATGGCGCTGCTCCGGTGACGCCATCTAGTATTGCTGGCGTGACGCGTTCTTTCAAATAAGCCTGAAAGAATCTGCGGAAATGATGAAATGTTTTTTTTTTTTCAGGTTCTATTTCAGTGAATGGCGTTGAGGTGACGAATTTAGCTTCCCTTATCTTCGAGGCGCATCCCGTGGTTATCACACTGGAAAAACTGGACGAGGACATGAACAACTTCGCATTCAAAGTGTACCTTACTCTTGGCGATCAGAAGCTAAACTTCGACTGGCCTTTGCATTGTCCCAACCTGAGCGTTTATTTTGCTTTACGACTAAGTGTCGAAGGCATTAAAGTTAAAATTGAATAAATTTTGTGCTGTTACACGTTGTACACAAAAAACTTTTATTTTCCGTCCACGACTTACAACTTAATTTGAGAAAAAAAGTGTATTAAACTAAGAATGTTGACATCAGCCCGAGCAACCGCGACAGCCGCAATGCACGCACTCCACAATGCGACCCTGAAAGAAAAAGATAATTGAAAACGAGTTGAAAAGCGCAAAATGAATTAAATTAACGATGTGTGAGGACATTTTCAAATAAACATTTACGTTTTTCGCTTTTTTTTAACACGAAAATAGCTTTTAAAGGTGTTAAATTTTGGTAAAGCGGATGGTTAGCGCATTATGAGCACACAAATACGACAGGGAAAACGAAAAAGAAAGGAAGAATAAGGAGGGCAATTACTTCTTCGAGTTTGCTTTTGGGAACGCGGCAAATGCAATTAGTGGCGAAATTGGTGTCTCTGGTTTGGATGCAGCGTAGGCAACACAAGTTTTCATAGCCTTGTTTCTTCCATTTCGCGATCAAGTTCTTGTCAGCGATGTTTTCCCGTATACAGTAGTCGTACAATTCTAAAAATGAACGAAATAATTCATGTTATTCATTGTCGGCACAACGTTACCTCGGCTGATGGCTTTGCGACGGTAAAACAGGTCATAGATGTAACGAGATTTCTGGTGATGGATCTTGAAAATGGGCCATAAGGATTCCACAACTCGTTTGCCTTCATGGGATTCAGTTTCAGCTACGCGAAATAAAAAGAAAGTGTGGATAATACATGTCAGATTACGAAACGTGAAGTTTACCTTCGCGCATTTTCTGTTCCAGTTCTTCTAAAGTGGGTTCAATAAGCTCCCAACCTTCAGGTGGAGGTTTCCTGGTCCTAGTTCGCACTTTGGGCATCGTGAATGGGTGGAATTGAAGATTTTTCACGTCAAAACTGATGCTTTGTTTGTCTCGTCTTGGCAATGACGGAACAGACTGGAGGATGAACCGCGAACCCGAGAAACGTTCAGAAATTAACTTTTGAACTGCCGAAGAAAACCGGAGACGTTAAAAAATTAAGCAACGAAATAACTGTTGAGACTATTTTGTCTCAACTTACATGTGTAAAACGCGTTTGAATTTCTTACGCAATTCAAACGCGTAACGAATTTCGGTTCGGGGGTAGTAGAGTTTCGGGGGCGAGGGGGAGGGTGTTCAAATGCATTTTTTTGGACATTCTCCCACGGCTTTGTGTTCCGTACTATATACGGAAGGACTCAAAAGTTCCTTTTTTGTGTGTCAGACTCACGAAAAATTCATTGAGTTGTAATTTCGTCCGCTTCGCATATTGATTATATTACAAATTAAAGAAATGTCAAGGTCGTCAATGTAAGTTTCATTGTCGCCAACGATGAATTTCAGTGCTAGCTCCCACAACGTATAAAATTCACTGTTGCCAATAATGAATTTTAGCGCTAGCTCTCGCAATGTATAAAATTCACTGTTGCCAATAATGGATGTGCGGTTGAGTACTTGAGCAGTTGATTTTTGTGTTCGGAACGAACCAGTTTCTTTCGGTTTTATTTGTCTATTTCTAAATATTTTGTGTTTTATGTGTATTTTATAGTCTTGTCAGAATGGGTTGACATCCTCCAACAGAAGCCGTCAAATCTTATCCAAGGTAACGAAGCTGAAACTTTTCTTTACCATTACGTTATAGTCCCGACCATTTCTTTGAGCCATTTTTCCTCATCTTTGAGAATACCGATGTGAAATGTCTAGATTAAGATGAAATAGGCTAATATAGCTTAACAATGAAATAAGAAGAGTTAAATCCCGCGATAGAGGGGTGGCGTTTGGACCCAAAACAAGAAGAGAGAAGGAAGAGAGAGAGAGAGAATGAGGTAAGAAAGAGAGCGAAGAGAGAGAGAGAAGAGCGGGAGAAGAGAGAGAAGAGAGAGAAGAGAAAGAAGAAAGAGAAGAAGAGAAGAAAGAAAGAGAGAAGAAAGGGAGAAGAGAAAGAGAGAGAGAAGAAGATGAGAAATAGAAGAGAGAGAAAGAAGAGAGAGAAGAGCGGGAGAAGAGAAAGAGAGAGAAGAGAAAGAGAGAAGAACGGGAGAAGAGAGAGAAGAGAAAGAGAGAAGAACGGGAGAAGAGATAGAGAATGAGAAGAGAGAGAGAAGAGCGGGAAAAGAGAGAAGAGCGGGAGATGAGAAAGAGAGAGACAAAAAGCTGAACTTGGCAAGTACCCAATAAGACCAGGATTGATGGTATTGAGCAGGATCTAAAACACCAAATCGTTTTGTAAATATGCGAAAGAAAATGTGGGAAGATGTACTGGATCAATAGGCGGTCCAAAGAGGCTGAACAAACGCAGCAAACCGAAAACGGACTTGTGCAAAGCCGGACTGGACTGAGTACTGGGACTGAGTACTAGGCTCCAGGAAAACAGTGCAGTACTTGCCGGTAAACTTGCGACTGGCACTGACTTCCGGACCTTTCACTGCTAAACACTGATCGAAATGGCCCATGGTGTGAGTATTGCCGCTGGCGATACCATCCGGTAACTTGCCAGTAGCGTCGAACACTACATTCAACACTTCAACTACAGTAATTTTGGAGTATTCTATATAGTTCTACGTTTCCGCGCCCATCTTGCGAATTGCGCCAAGGATTCGCGTACAACCAACTATCCTTTCGGCATTGTTCACTGACATTTTTGTTGAAACTCGCTGTAGGAATTTGTAACGCCGTCCACGCTGTTAAGATCTTCTTTGGATCGAAACTTCCATTCCCGGAATTTAATGGAAGCTCACGTTGATTGGACTCGCCGTGAGTAGCTTGATCGAATACCTCTGGTGAATTACGGATAAATTCTTGGAGCTCTTGTGGAAAGATTGGTAAGATTTGGGCAAGCTGGGGAGTAAAACGCACTCGTATTGGAATGTTCGAAGAGAACTGGGACGCAATGAGCGGCAAAATTGTTACTAACAATAAGCAGCTCTTCCTTAGTGTCCCCATTTTCACGTCAGCTACACGAAAAAGAAGCTTTGCAGTCGCTTTCAAGTTTTATACTAAAAAGCACCCGTTACAAAGACGAGTCAATATCAAAGACCGTCGATTGTCTATTTGATCTCTTCGCAGATACCTATTTGATCTCTTCGCAGAACCTTCCACTGCTTGCCGCTAATACTTACTGGAATGCCTTCGCTACCAACATTCTCTATATAACGTAAAATTGGTGACGGAGTTAGATAACTATTTCAATCCAATCTACTTCTCCAAAGGTAAAGTGTTTCTATTTGTAACAAAATGAGCGACGCAGATATATTTGGCGAATTTCTGAACAGGAATGCCGGTATTGCACTTAAGAGTGGAATGCAGCCAGAACTGCGTTCGCAATACATCTTGCTACGCGTTTCATGTCTATTCAAATGAATCTTTTCACGTCTGTGAATTACTGCCAACAAACTTCTGCCGCAACAATGTAAGAAAGACGCTGGTTAACTGGCCTGGGAATCAAGTATGGGAGAAACTCAATCACAGCATGTTCCAGTCTTGCCTAGAAACTAAGTACTCTTCGTTATTCAGTATTTCTTGCGAATTTCTGCGCCCTGGATGCAACGGCACGTGGCCAAACTGCGATTTCTGTTTCAGAACTTGCAAAGACTGCAACCAATCTGGACTCGTAGGTATTTTCACGCCTACGTTGCCAACTACGTCACTGAATTAACTTTGATCCAATTGTAGGGCAGTACGATTGCACTTTGTGGCCCGAACATTACACCGGACTGCCGATTTTTGTTCAATGCAATGGTGCTTTGACGTTTTTCTATAAAAGAGCGTTGAACTACCATATCGACAGTCTTACAACCGCATACCTGCTGTCGTTTTACGACATGAACCGCGTATATAATCTGTCTGATCGCAAGTTGCTAGAATTTCATTTTATCACACGAAATGGAACACATCACGCAGCTTTTTATCGAAACTTTTACTTGGGTACCGACGGAACGTTGTTCAATATGACTTATTTCTGGGGTAATCCAACGTATGATATGTTTAATATGACCGGAAGGGTACCTGCCAGTATTCCATTTGTCCAAGTCCAAGACGATCGTTATGGCTGCGGTAGTTTTTGGTTACTGGATCCCAGTAATGCTACGTACTGCCCCGGAGGGCCAGTAAAAGTATTTGGTCCAATTGTGAAGGATGCCAAGGGATTAGTCAGTACTGGCTTAAGTTACCCGACGCTGCCGTCCTCGGAGTTCGTTACTTTCGCAAGTTTGCAGATCG
>JAHZNP010000614.1:0-46120 GCA_020615345.1 Triops cancriformis
GTAAACTTTATTGTTGTGTAGGCCAATTAATTCATTCAGTGAATTCAGCTGTTTTGATTGCGTTCGCTTATCTTTTCTGAGTTGTTACATTTATTAAAACACATCTAAGTGTTTCTTAAATTATAAAAAATCATTAAATAAACGAATTTGAATTGGCGGTATCCTTGAGCACCTCCCCTTCCCTAATGGCTTAGAAAGCGAGCTTGTGACGTAGTGAGCTAGGCTCGCTTTACGCGGTGAAAGGTGCCAACGCTGTGAGCTGTACGCCCCTTTCCCAGAGTTTTTTTTTGCTCATGACTGTACAACTCAAAATTAACGCTTAATGATTTTTTCAACTAATTTTATCTTTAAACGTTTCTGCAGATAAGGAAAACTACAGCACTTATTATGAGCTGTGCATGAAGTTGGTGCGATCAGGCGGTATCATTGCCATAGATAACGTTCTGTGGGGCAAACAAGTTGTCGATCTGTCAGATCATGATCCCCTTACAGTGGGTATTCGTCAAGTCAACGACGTTGTCGCCGCGGACGATAGAATCAATGTGTCCATGTTGAATATCGGCGATGGTCTCACTCTCGTATTTAAAAAATAGTAAATAGTGGCTTTTGTAATGTCCATTTCTTCATAGTTTCGTCATAGTTCCTTAAAGGAATACGATCGTGTAGAAATTTGGTTGTATTCCTGTAACGCAAAAAAATATATATGGAGATGTTTTGGGAATATTGTGTATTCACTTGTTCTAAAAATGGGGTGTTAAATGCTCGAAGCTCGGATCGTTTGAGTTCACGAAAGAAAACGAGGACTGTGTAAAATAAAATGAATAAAAAAACTACGAATATTTCAAATCTGTAGAAAAGCAAAGCATCAGTACGAACCGCAGTCCATCACTTCAAAGAGTTAGATCGTACTATTCAAAGAAACTCCACAACCGTGGTACAGAGAAATCTATCTGATTAATAAAATGAATCCACCTTTGCTACTTTCTTGACAAAATAGGGTATTTAATTTTCGTTATTATCAGCGGAGGATTGGCACCAACCGTGAGGTTCCCATGCGTGCGGCATCTTTCGCGTTTCGGGCCAGTCCACCTCTGATTGTTGTGTTCATTTTAAGTATTCACCATTCCTACAAGCAATTTCCACGTAAAGCATAGCATGCCTTTAAAATTGGGCTTTCAGATGACACCGCAATACGAGCTTTCTCACTCAATGGGTTTCGCTTGCGCTCACATTCTACAATATAATGGCCAAACCACTCGACGGCCATGGAATTTAGATTGCATTCGTAGCGGCTCTGTCAGTAGATCAGTGTATCGTGTAAATCTCGCGTTGTTCTAATATGTGTAGAGGGAACTTTGCACATAAAAGTAACTTTTATAGAAGTTAATGTCAACTGTTTCCAGTGACGGTTGGTTGCCTATGACGCTTCCTTTTTTTCAAGAACTTTATAAAATAGTTATATTCAAAGGTAGTATCGCTGGTTTCCCTACTGGCAAACACAGGGTAACCGAAATTATCTTTTGCAAGATCGGAGAGGCGATTCAAATAAAATCTGAGAAACATCCAGTTTTAATTCCACTAAACTGTTATTGTTCGTTAATTCAAGCATAGAGTAGCACACGGCATCGCTTGGATCTATAGAGTACGGTAGTACTCTATAAATAAACTAAAAAATTTCTTACAAAATTAAAAAAAGGAATAATGCATTCACCATCCAAACCCTAAAAGCAACGATATAAATCCTTTCAGCTTACTAGCAGAAACGTCCATTATTCGCATTAAAGAATAGTCAGGCCTATATCACTACAACTACTGCGTAATTGCCATTTGTTCAGTATTGCCATTCTCTAATCATTACAGGTAAAATCACAACAATTAGTGCATTATTGGCGCCCCTGTTGTACTTGGTTACGTTTCGCGTCAGTGATGCACGGATGGCTTATTAGTTTTTTTTATTTTTTTTATTTGTTATTATTTAGTTTTGTTTAATCGTGTGTGAAAACGTACGGGGGCCCCTATTATTGGCGTCCCCCCCTCCACGTGGTCAGGAATCCCGCCAATAATGCACTAATTGCTGTGATAGACGACCAACGATCGTGTAGTACTAATAATGTCTAGGTGGGAAAGGTAATTTTATATCCTTTCTTTAAGGGTTTGACTGTTTTGTGCATTTGACATTTAGCTAGTTTAAGTAGTTTTTCCTTGAATGCATTATCCCTTTTTAATTTTTTTAATTTCTTTGTTTATTTATAGTTTCGTTTCTGTCTTTGAGCAAGTCTGCACGAGCACGCGCTACTGACAACTGTTTACGTTTGTCAGATTACACTCCTCGACGAAACACGAAACAAGTAAAGCTAGCCGTACTAATCTAGACTTATTATCTGTTGTGGTAAACAGATCTGCTCTTGAATTGCGTCAATCTGAAAATTAGTTTTGCATGCACAGACCAGCGTCGTAATGACTTCGACAAAAGTTAAGGATATAAAACTGGTGTGGAAACTTGCACTCCGTAGTACGACTCCTATTTCCCCCTTAAAATTGGGTTATTAAAGAGCAGATCCGCTTTTCAAGATCGTGGAACCCGTGGAACGAGCAGATCAAGAGTAAAAAAGGTTCGTGTAGTCAACATGTTGGAAAGCTTCGAAGATGCGGATTCTGTCTCGAAGTATACAACGTCACATTCCGTCAGGTATTTCCTGTGCAAATACGAAAAGATTTGCTTACAAAGTTCTGGTGTCGTGAGGCCTGTTGCACGCAATGGTTTTAACTGTCGTGCGAAGCGTGATGTTCACTCATATGGCAGTCAGTAACACTGGATATTGTCTTACAGACTCCATCCTGCGCAAGAGAAGCTGATGCAATGTACCATTGAGCAAACGAAGAGTGCTAAGCTGGGAGAACCAGAAATCCTTCAATTTAATCAAAATTTGTTAAGAATTATCAACGCTAACAAGGTCCTAGACGTCGGCGCATTTACAGGTTCCAGCGCCTTGGCGGCTGCACTGGTTATTCCGCAGGACGGAAAAGTCATTGCTTGCGATGTTTGTGAGGATTTCGTCAATATTGGTAGGAATTAAACAAAACGAAACAAAATGGTTTATATGACATTGTTAGGTAAACCTTTCTGGAAAGAAGCAGGCGTGGAAGACAAAATTGATCTCCGTATCCAGCCTGTCTTGAAGACTTTGGACGAACTTGTCGAAAATGGTGAAGAAGGCACATTCGATTTCGCATTTATTGATGCAGGTGACCGATTTCCTTAACACAATGTTTTCTTAACTAAATGTTGTGCTTTTCTCGAGATCCTATTTACTTCATTTTTTCGTAGATAAAGAAAACTATCTAAATTACTACGAACGTTGCCTTCGACTGCTGCGAGAAGGTGGTATAGTTTCCATTGATAATGTATTGTGGGGCAATCGAGTCATTGACGAAGCACATAAAGATCCTGAGACGATTGCTTTACGTCGTCTGAACGACTTCATAGCCAAAGATGACCGAGTCAACGTGTCTATGCTCAACATAGGAGATGGCTTGACATTAGTTTTCAAAAAGTGAAGTTAAACAAGCAACACTTACCTTTGTGTTACTCAGTTATGGTTCCACTGGGAATGGATAACATGAAAAGAAAATATGACCTTGATAAAAACTGAATGTTGTTACAACGAATTGTCGAATATCTAATCGATTGCAAATCCATCTCACTGACACAAGACGAACGAGTGCATGTCAAAGTTACGCAAGCAAAGTAGACCTTGTGAGAAAAAACTGAGACTACGTTCTCTAGGTTTTGGGTGGCAAAAAAAGAAAAATCGGAGAAAAGTACACACCAGCTAAAGTCGCGATGTGTATGCCTACAGTACTCCGCAAAAAAATCAGCCCCAGCCAAAGCCCCTATACTAACGCCACGGCAGTTATGCGAGCAGCATCCCACTCTAGCGTCTTCCGAACGTTTCTGACCCGCAACTAGGCTTTCATCCAGTGGTATGTGTAGCCTACAGTACTCGGAAAAAAAACCGTCCTATTGCTAAAGTCCCACGCTACTGATAGGAGGCCTTGGTCAAAAAAGTTCGGAAGACGCAAAAGAGGGACACCGCTCAGGATTGTCATGTAACTGTGTACATTACTACATTAGAAGCAATAGTGGCTTAGCACCTTACAAGGACAACAAGGAACTCTACTATAGGGCTTTTACCAAATTCACTAGTACATCTAGCGAGGTCATAGGAACTAAATTCCACCATTTTGGATCCACATTTTTACATGTAAATAAAAGTAAATAATGTTAAGTTACAGTAAAAGGTGTTCCAGAGTTCTTTATACACGTAACAAATTTCTCCTGTGACTTTGGCTCCTTTGGTAATCGATTAAATGTTATCTTAGGCCCTTGCTTTCCTTTGTTTGATCGTCCTGGGTGTTCCGTACATAAAGGAACACAACAGTTGGTCATTTTTCAGGTTTATTAAATCTAAGGTAACTTAGGATTATCTAACAACTGTCTTTTTTCGTTTTTATCTGAGCTACTTGTAAAAGCTGTGAGCAAAACCAATATTCACGGAAAACTGTTTGTTGTTGTTTGTTTACCTCAACTGAAATGGACCCAAAATGGCGGATTTCGCCAACTCTTTCCGTGAGGGGCGTAATTTGGTAAAAGCCCTATGGAATAAGCCTTATATCTATAGAGTTATTTCCAAATTAAGCCACGTAGAGGTGAAGAGTGTCGGAAAACATGTCCAAAGAAAAGAACACAAGTTTGTCTCTAGCTCAGAGAATGGAATGTTCAATCTATTAGAAACGAAAGAACGCAGGGTTCAGTTGCTCAGCACTCGAACCAGTAACGGAACATACGCCTCCTCTGTCAGTTGCGTCCGTATTGCAGGCATTGATGTCGGTCGTCGGTTTATAGATAACACGGGTTGTGAGGGATATGAGCAGCTATGCGACTTAAAGACAATCCTGTACAATGATAAGGATAAGAGCACGAAAAAGCGTCCAATTGTGGATTTTTATTTCATAAGAAGAATTGGCGAATCTTGACTAATTCAAATATGATTACAGGGTAGCACAAATTTACTATTATCTCGTTCAATACCTATTTTTTTATCATGCTATAAAAGTAAAACCGGATATTTGAATAAACCGCTTATTTGGATACTGTTCGCCCGGTCCCGAGCCTATTCAATTCTGCGGGTTCATTGTACCTTATGAACTTGTCACATCTAGATACGTTAATCTACATATTTTATCTGAAATATCCTATACTTGTATTGTTTGGAAGGCGAAATTTATAAGTCACGATGATAATGACCAAAAATCCAGAGATATAAACCTGTGTGATAATTTTCATCTCCGTTGTGAAGCTCTAAATCAGGTTGCGAACTAAGCTAAAAACTTGGAAAGTAAATTACCCATTTGTGATCCAAGAATAATAAAAAAATCCTTTACTCAACATGCCGAAAAGTTTTAAAGTTAGAGATCCGGTTTCGGAGTACATAAACTCACACTCCATCAGGTATTTCCTATAAAAATGCAGAAACGTTTCTGTCTAGAAATTCTGGTTTCGTGGAAAGTTCTTTGCAAGTAATATCTTAACTAAAATGTCGCAAGCATATATTATTTACACAAACGAAAGTCCGTAACAGCGAATATTGTCCTACAGACTTCATCCTGCACAAACGAAGCTGATAGAAAGTACGCTTGAGCACACGATGGGTGCAATGTTAGGAGATCCCGAAGTCCTTCAACTTAACCAAAATCTGTTAAGAACTATCCATGCTAAAAAGGTCTTAGACGTCGGCGTATTTACAGGTTCCAGCGCGTTGGCGGCTGCATTGGCTATTCCGCAGGACGGAAAAGTCATTGCTTGCGATGTTTGTGAGGATTTCGTCAACATTGGTAGGAATTAAACAAAACGAAACAAAGTGATTTATATGACATTGTTAGGTAAACCTTACTGGAAAGAAGCAGGCGTGGAAGACAAAATTGATCTTCGTATCCAGCCTGCCTTGAAAACTTTGGACGAACTTATTGAAAATGGCGAGGAAGGCACATTCGATTTTGCCTTTATTGATGCAGGTAATTGGCTTTCTTAAGAAAGCATTCCTTTTAAATGAATGCTATCGCCCTGGAGAGCTCCTATTTACTTCGATTTTCCCGTAGATAAAGAAAACTATTTAAATTACTACGAACGGTGCCTTCGACTGCTGGGAAAAGGCGGTATAATCAGCATTGACAACGTGCTTTGGGGAAATAGGGTTGTTGATCATTCTCAACAAGGCCCTGATGTAGTTGCTATACGCCAACTAAACGATCATGTAGCCAAGGATGACCGAGTTAACGTGTCTATGCTCAATATCGGTGATGGCTTGACGTTACTTTTCAAAAAATGAAGTCAAACAAATAAAAGAGACCTTTGGATTATTTACTTATTAATCCTCCTACACGATAAGTAAAGGGAACCTTGTTGGAGAAATTTTGTCGTGTTGCGGCCCTTTTATTGTTTCCATTTCAGCATGTGGGTTGATCGTAATTTTACTCATCCTAAGGATATGTGAAAAAACCAAGGATTTCAAAAACATGCTCGGGAAGACTAATTTTAAAAATAGGCTATAGCTAGCAGAAGTGATGTATTACAGTCTTCATTGTAAACCATATAGCAAGTCCCAGCATGCGAATATTATCACTTGTCCGTCTCCGGTGTTCCTGGGTATTTCACGAGTCATACGCCCCCTGACCTTATGTTTCAGCCCTTTAGAAAAAAGGAGTTTCCGCGGCATTAGACGTCATCTTTTGACCGTACCGGAGACTTTTTTGGACTTTTATTTACCTTCTGGCTATATAGTTATTTGGACTGCGGAATCAGAAGTACTATTGGAAAATAGGAGAAAAGTTTATAGATTCACCATGCCTAAAAGTTTCCAATCGTCAGATCCTGTGTCTGCTTACATTACTTCACATTCCGTTAGGTATTTTTATTATTCAATGTAAACAGTACGCAAAGACTGCACTAATAAATAAAAGATACGCGTAAGGGTCTGTTTTGTGCATTTAACCGTGAATATTGTAATACAGACTGCATCCCGTTCAAGAAAAGCTGATGGAGCGTACAATAGAACACGCGCACTCTCGTATGATGGGAGCTCCGGAAGTGCTCCAACTGAATCAAAATCTTATTCGAACCCTTCGGGCCAAGAAGGTGCTAGATGTGGGTGTATTCACAGGGATGAGCGCATTAGCTGCTGCATTAGCGTTGCCGGAGGATGGAAAAGTTGTTGCTTGTGACGTCAGCGACGAGTATATTAACATTGGTAAGGAAACATTGTTTTGGGTTCTCTTCCGAAGGAAAGTTATTTCGATAAGTGTTTAATTTAATAACATTAGGGAAGCCCTTTTGGAAAGAGGCCGGTGTCGAAAGTAAAATCGTTGTACGCATTCAACCCGCCTTGGAAACCCTGGATGAACTGATCTTGAATGGTGAGGAAGGCACGTACGATTTCGCCTTTATTGACGCAGGTTAGTACAAATAAAAGAAAAAGCGAGCGCCACGAGCCGCGATGTCATGTCGCCGGGTGAATAGTGCTCGCGCGGGCTTGCTCAAACCTGTCTAGGTTTTGTTGCGCAATTTCGATGTATACTATACATCCTAGATATTGAGTTGACCTTCCGTATTGCCTAATTTGTGTATTAGGTTATGTACTTTAACTATATCAAGGAGCGACAAACAAAGATTAAAACAACTGGACTTTACTGTGAAGATGTATTGAACCCGTACAATTAATTTGCGTTTACATTTCCTAACAGATAAAGTCAACTACATGAATTATTATGAGCGATGCCTCCGGCTCTTGAGACAGGGTGGCGTAATCGCAATTGATAACGTGCTATGGAACCTGAGAGTCCTTGATCCTACCAACGAAGATCCAGCAACGATGGCGTTACGGGAGCTTAACGATTTCATCGCGAAAGATGATCGTGTAAACGTGTCCATGCTTAACGCTGGCGATGGTTTAACGTTGGTTTTCAAAAAATGAATGCTACCGCCTGTAATGATTGTTGCTGGAACCAACAGTTATTCCGAAACTTAATCGCCGTCAAGCGATATCTTATCTTAAAAAATATATTATCGTTACTAAACCGTGAAGTTTATAGAATTTGTCAATACACGGAACTTTATTGATTTCGTGAGTTGTTTTTGTTTTCCGTTTATGTCCTTCTTTACTTTAAATATTTCTTAAGCTCGCCGTCCAAACATGGTTCCTTAAGGCCCATGCATCTTATAGCGAGTTCCATTGGCAGCACTTCTTTGGGTATAGTGCGAACTGATTTCGGGCACTAACAAATGAATGACGTCATGATCCTGACCTAGTGACTTTCGCATGCAACGCGTTTACGTTCAAGTTTAGAATGGCCGAGGCTAAATTTTGCTTGAAGTTTTCGCGATCGCTCACAGTTTTGGCAACAAACTGTGTAGATTATTTTAAATAAAAACGCTCATCCCAACAATAAACTTGAAGTCGAGATCCCAATGACTGTTTCAATTGACCTTAATTGACCTTGACTTTGGTTTTGATGTTAAACTCTTCAGTCTACCTGAAAATGAAATAAAATTAGTTATTGTACAATGCAATAAACATTGTTTACTCAAATCTAATGCTACAAGTTAATATAAATTGCTTATTTCTGCAATTCTCATTGTTGTCGTCAAGTCGCAGTACGCGTACTGGCGCGCTGTGTTCCTATTGGCTTGACAGCCGAAGTACCTGCCTCTTAGAGTTGGCATGGTAACCAGCCAAGAAAAACACATAACATAAAGACTGTAGATTCATCTGTTGCTAGGCCAGTTAGGCACTACGTATTTCGGTTTCACTTTTAACACATATTTCCTAGATTTCCACCCAAATGGTTAAGCACAAAAAAGATGAGGACTCCGACTCAGATTGGGATAGTATGTCAGAAGCCCCACCGTTAAAACCACGTCAACCCTCTTTACCCCTTCAAGAAACTTCGTCGTTCAACTCCCAACCTCCGCCTCAACAAGAAAACCACATCTCCCACGAAAATGGTTATGATACTGATTCCTCAGCTTCGCCCTTACCTCTTAAAGATCCAGTTTCTAGCCCTTCCTCAAATTCACAATCGGCTTTACCCTCATCTCGTCCCGTTTCGGGCGAATCGGCTGTCACTTTAAGAAAATCGGCGTTCAGCGTTTCCGCAATGGACTCCGTATCTGAAAACGTCATATCTGAAATGGGTAATTTTACCTTCTCAAATAGGCGAATAATTCCGTTAGATACTTTTCTGTTGTTTCTGTGTGAAGAAATTATTATTATTATTTTAATGTTTTGGTATTTTTTTAGTTAAGCGCCCCGTTTCGATAAACATTGTTTCGGAACCGCTTTACAGTGAGGTTAAAGTGAATTCTACAAAGAAGTTAAAAGATGCGAATATATTCTATGAAAGTCAGGAAGATTACCAGAGGCCGCCTTTTGATTTCAAGTATATTAAACAAATAAAAAATTTTTAGAGGTAATGAATTGAAATTAAAAGGCCTGCGTTGAAAGAGCACGAATCAAAGAGTACGAAATACCCGGAACCAGAATTGCCGCCCAAGCCACAGCGAACGCAATCGTACGAAAACAAATCAGCTCGCCATTCTCCCCAAACACTCAGTAATATGGAAATCGAAATAGCACATAAAAACTCGCCAGTGGCCTTACCTGTGAGTTCCGAGAGCCAGGGCTGTATTAACCCTGGTTTTGAAGGTGTGTTCTGTTAAGTCCGTCTGTTTCAAGTGAATTTGTATGAATGTGGACGCTACTTTGTCAAACATGTTCACATTTTCATTGCTGTTTCGACACTTTTGACTATAGGAAGTCCTAGTGGGAGCCATTCTCATAAGTATAACAACTCTAATCATCTGACAAGCGTGGAAATGGGCGAAGAATCAGTAGAAACAGCCAAAAGTTTCAAAGAAATGCCGTGGCCATATGAAAAAATAGAAATTTTTCCCTTCGAAGCTGGAAATGTTGGGTACTTTTATAATTATTTTCATTTATTTTAACTATAACCACCATTCGTCACACCGTCTAATATATCCTATATAGTGACGGAGTGCAGCAAGCCAAATATGCACACTCGCCCTACCACCTTACTTTTTAATTAGGGAACATGCTAACTTAATAAATACTCCAAGTGTAAAATTGTAATTGAATTGCAAATTGTAGAAAGTAAACGGGATCAAGTTCACTTTTGGGTGTCCTTTGGCGCAGCACCTTTTTTTTCTTATTTTTTTTATTGGCCAACCCCGCGTAGGCTTACGCCTATTGCGGTGCGCAGCACCTTTGTCAACACCCAACCCAGCGCACGAATCTTGAACGTTATGTTATTTACCTTTTTTTGTCAGGTGTATGTGCCACCTGTTACAGTAATGATTTATTTGTGAATTCTAGATCGTTAGTCATTTATTGAACTTATTTTATCAGATTTTTGTGTGAATGATTTGTATTAGGTTAATTAATTAATTAAATTTGTATTTGCTAGGTATTATCAAGTCACGGATAAACGACCTGCGATTTGTGTGGATCGAGTTCACGATAAATCGTTCCAAGTAGCCACCAAATTCTGGGCTGAGATGTTTGGCGTTTTGGGCTTACCCTTCGTTATAATCACGGCGTTTCTAGCGCAATTACTACGGTAAGGAGTATACAACTTGCATTTTAAAGGAATTCGCGTATGGAGTTCTATAATCATGAAGTTATTAGGTTCGTCTTGGTGGCTTTGATCCGTCCGATATTGGTTGGTTTAATTTCTGGAATCTCGGACGGACTAGTGAAACCCCTGTTGAGCATTTCTTACAATGGCATTTGGCAACCACTTTGTATACTACTATACAACATGGGTTTGTCAGTGAAACTGATCTTGACGCCATTAGCGGAGGGTCTTGGCCTGGTTTTGCAAGCGTTTGTTCCTTTGGTCTCGGCATTCCGACTTGTTGATATTCGATCTGCTCAAGAAACTAGACTGCATAACGTCTAAGTTTCGCTTTTTACGTCAACCAGATATGTATCGCTTGTCAAACGGTGGAAAGGGTAACAAGAACCCTTGTTGTGAAACTTTTAATTTTTTTTATGTTTTACATCTACTTTACTATGTAAACAACATTTTCTAGTCGAAATGCCAAGCTTTATCTATACGCAATACATTCCTACTCCTCCATTGGCTAATGCAGTTTGACATTGACTAATTATAGTGCGTTGATTAACTTTTTTATGATTGAACTTTGCGTCTTTGGGCAATAGAAACGAAACGATTAAGCATGGACATGGGCTGTTTACAATAGTGCCGACAATACAAACTTATAAAAATATCAGTTCAATCTGGAAGAAATTAAGAGTATGTACGTTTGATTGAACTACTGTTTTTCTTTACAAAAGCTTCCTAATTAAATTATAGGAAATGTAGAAGACATAGAGAACCTGTCATTCAAGGTTCTTAACGCGTGCGTACTAAGATAAGGGGGAAAAACGAGTACGAAGATCACTGGAATAAGCCCTTGACTGAAATCGTTTGTTTTGTTGCTGTTCCGGGAGAACAGCATTGAGCACGCGAAACGTTCGCTGGAGAGAGGATCGCTCGGCATGACCTGCGGAAAACAGTCCGCGAGGCTACGCCACCGACGGGAGAGGACCAAGCAGGCAAAGCTAGAACCGTCTCGTTGTCGGGCTAACGTAGTTCGTCCTCACCAGCTCATATTCTAGATTTATCATACCCTTCGAACTCACTTTCTTTAAATGGATTTCGCATGATGCTTGGCTAGAAAACCTTAGACGGTTGCCATAGCATATTATACGCGTACAAAGTTACTTTCTTGGAGTTGTGTGTGTATCGGTGGGGGGAGGGGGATCTGCCATACCACTTAAAAAGTGGTCCACAACTTTATGAATAGTAATTCAGGCTAAAGGACCATTTGACACTTCATGCTTGTTACACAATTATTATATTAATATAACTATAAAAGTAGCTCTCTCGGGGTGAAGTTTAAACGCCTACAAATAATTAAACTTCTTAACAATGTGTTCAATATGCGGGCAAATCCGGAATCGTGCCAATTTTCGCCAGTAATTTTTGTCGTTCTCCCGCATTTTCCTTCGTTTGTGCACATCAGACTTGGAGACAAGACAACGTGTTTGGTTTTCGCAAGGGAAAACCTCCGATTGGTTAAACAAGAGATATAAAAAGAATCTTTCAAAAAATTACAGGACCAATTTGGCCTTGGAGACCACCAGCCGACTCATGGAATTTGTCTTTTATCAGCGCTAAAGCGAGTGGGTCCTTGCCATACTTAAAAAGGACTGATTTCCGGTCAATGTCATGATGCAGCTCCCCCTCCCCCCCCCAAATCCTCGGTAGCGCGTAACTCAAGGATGACTCTTGTCATTCTCGCGTGCGGAATTTGGTGCTCTTATAAACCATAGTAGCAGTAAGCTCGGTGGGTGGGAGATACGCTTCAAGTCAGCGGATTTTGAGAAAAAGTTTGAGTTCAACCAACGACAAAGCAAAGCGAGTTCTCCCCAAGACATGTAGTAGTTACGCATCCGTGGCACCATTTTTTATGGACCGTTTTGGGTGACAAGGAAAAAAAGGTGAAAAGAAACAAAAGTAGTTTCCAAGCAGAAGCGAGGAAAAACAACCCCCCTTGTTCGTGTTCTGAACAACTTATTGTGGTACATCAACGTGTAAGTTTGGACAATATGGAGATACATTGTGAATAATTTCGGATTAACCCAGTGCTTAACACAATGAATGAAAACAAAGAGGACGCGGATCAGATTTCTGTACGCATTCGGGAGAACCAAGGTAACGTTCTTGTTTTATATTTCTTACTTTCTCTTCAAACCAAACCACCGTACAGTGAGAAAATAGACAT
This sequence comes from Triops cancriformis, assembly GCA_020615345.1. Taxonomy (NCBI): domain Eukaryota; kingdom Metazoa; phylum Arthropoda; class Branchiopoda; order Notostraca; family Triopsidae; genus Triops; species Triops cancriformis. The sequence continues at coordinate 12,926 of JAHZNP010000614.1, forward strand.
TACTCATTTCTTTCATAATTGGTTCGTTCTTTCGCTGATTGAGACAAAAGCGTGTGCAGATTGAGCTAACGCAGTTTCACTTTACGCGGTACCTAGTCTGTCGTCGGTGTATTTTGCACGTTTTCGCTCGCTGGTTTCGCCTGTCCCCTGGTTGTAGTAAAATAATTTACTGATGATTACTGGAAGGTTTGCGCTGTTACCTAACACGCACATAATTCGGTAAGTGCGTCTGATCTGCAGTGAAGACTTAGAAGCGAGTAACTTTCAACAAGTGCGTACGTTTTATGCGTACGCACGTCCACCAGGAGTTGAAGTAGACTACAAGGAAAGTTGTCAGCTTTCATCCTTTTACGCGGCCAAAACTGAGAGAATTGTGCCCTCAGCAGGAATAATAATTAAGCAAGGCTGTTTCGTTTCTTTTCACACCGGGTTACGTCCCTTGCATTTGCAAGTGTCTTCTGGAAGTCTCAGCAGAAGATCGGAACTTTGCCAACGCGTATGGTAGAAATCGAAACAAACCCTTTTGGCGGGAATACTGTCCGGCGGTCCTAAAGCTGTCCGTCGAAGCCATTTATATCTTAAACACTTCGTTTACCTATTCGCACCCCGTTCGTTGTTTGTGAATCAAATCACTTTTGATCGCATGCCACACTGAAACGTGGGCTACGCGCCAAACCGAACGGTAAGCATCGCTTGCTTAAGCGTATGCTAATGAAGTGCTTTGGGCGCGGGATTCGGCATTTGAGGTAGGGCAAGCTCCGACAAGGTTCAGAGAAAAAGTCTCAGAGACACGGCAAGTATTTTGTGCCCAGATCTGCACCTGAGACGTTATTCTTAGCGTGAAAACACTGTGCGTAAAAACTGCATCGAACAAGTGACTGTGTCTCCTGTATCACGCCGCCAAGAGTATTTCTGACAAATTTATGTTGAACTGTACAGTGCTTGTCAACGGATCTTTTTGTCCCACAAACAAGGTACTGTCTGACTTGACCTTTTCAGTTGGTTTTGAAGCTTCAAAGAAGTGATTTAAAAGAATTGCGAACAATAACTATACCAAACGAAAATCCAGTTAACATTTAACTTTATTCTCCAAGTTGAGTTTCACGTTACTTTCTTGTTTTCCATGATAGAAAACCCGTAGCTGAAAAGGTGAGATTTAACTTTGTTACCCAGTATCACTCATCCTACATTACGGTAAAACATATCTATAATGTGACATTTGAGGGACGGCATACCTGTTCGGTATGTCGAAGTTTCGTGTACCCATAATTGGACTGTAGTGCCATACAATAAATGTATGGATTTTTGCGCGGATTTTTATACAGAAGAAGTAATAATTTTCAGTAGTAATACTGAAATGTTTTGAAATACTAATTTATTAAAAATCCTAATTGATAGAAAAACTAAATACAATTATGTCAAACATAAGTTGCCGGTTCTACTTAATTCATTTTGCATTCAAATTTCAATTAAAAAATATGCTGTCTTATCGAGGAGAGCCATTAATCAACATCCGCAAGAAACGCTTCAAAAGTGCATAAAAGTCTAATTTAGCAATGTAGCCTAATAATAATATTGATAGATAAGAGAAACAGTGTCATGCCCAGTGATTTTGGTTCGGAGTCGTTACGAGACTCGGGAGACATTTTGTGCATTCTCTGTTTGCTACTATAAAACAAATATTTATGTAAATACGGCCTTGGAGGAACGTTTGCGTCAGTAGGATCACTTTCTTCGCGATTGAATAAATGTTGCGGCAATATCAGCTCCGTGTTTTCGAGGTTATAACCGAAGGAAATTACACATGCCAGTGGACATAAGGACCTAAGTATTTCTTGGCTATAAGCGGCATTTTGTTGCATGCTAATTCGTTAAGTCGGCTACTTTCCCTGTAGCTTACTGTACTTCTACATCAGCTTTTGGCCGGGATCTGTGGCCGCTGCCCATATAGCTAACATTTTGCTGTAACCAGACTTCGTTATAGCGAGATTTCATCTTAGTATTGGCAGGAATATGGTTGCATCATACATGTTGAACGCTCGAGTAGTGTTCAATAGCGATTCCACCGTTATACAACCGTTTACTACATTTTGACCACCCGTCTAACGTGGGTAACATTTACCCAGATTGTTAACTCCGACATTGTCGTGTATCAGTATTTAAAACGCATTTTTCATTTCAATGCTAACATAAGCTGAAGAATGGAGAGGTATTGCTCTTACAAGCCATGGAGTTCCTTTTCACTCGACTAAAACATTTTCTACCCAATAGAGGAACCTATAAAAATAAACCGTTGTATGAACATTTACAAGATACGAATATTGATTGACAAGGCCGTACCCAAGGGGTGGTTTTGAGGATTTACCCCCCCCCCCGGAAATTTTTGTTTTATACTGGGCGTACATAGGAGAATGCACAAATGTAAAAAAATACATATAAAACCCCTCCGAACCAAAATCCTGGCCCTGTTGATTGACGATTGAAGTGAAAACCTTAATTACTTTGCATTTCTTCATTAGTCTACTTAGAAATTCAGACTCTTTGAAGAACAAAATAAAACAACACGAATTGAAAAATGCCTCGCTAGAACAACCCACCTTGGAAATTATTTAGGATAGTCCCACGGGTGAGCACAGCTCGAACTCGTTTTTGCGAAATTGGTCGATTTACGCGTTTCTCATTTTTTATATAATTCAAGTACAATATCTCCTATTATTAAAGTCTGTTTATCCACGGCATCTAAAATTCAACAGATCATCCCCATAGAGACGCCGAATTTACCCAATTTTACACATCACGCAGGTTTGAGACGCGCTGGTCTACACAGATGCTACCAATACAGTATTCACTATTCACAGATGCTATCAATATTCAATAACACACCTTACTGGTATTGCCCACTTCAAAATGGTGCCATTCCTACAAGCGCAGAAGCTAGAGAACGTTCATATTAACATTAGTTGTAACGTCTGGGTAAAATTAGCTGGCATATGTTTTGAAGTGGAAACATGGTTTAAGTCTTGCAGTTTGAAAATCTACGGGGTAAGATTTTAGCGGGAATTAGTCGCTCACGCCATCTCTCGACAAGCAAGTTTAATAGTTAATCTATCTTTGTTTTCACACTTTCGTGAGTGCTATGGCGGTGAAATAATGCCGCTCTTTTGCGCGAAAGAAACATTCCAATTGTAGTGTTTAGTTCATTAATACATTCCAATATAATAAACCACTATGGATATATCCCTTCACGGTAAAACCATTTGACAATTTATTTCCCTTTTCAACGATTTTTCGTGAAATAAAAGTGCACAAAATTGCCAGGCGGCGACCCAGCCCCTTCTTTCACATTGTTTTTGTTGACCTTGGTTGCACACAATTGTCTTTGGAGTCTAACAATGCTTCTAGCTTCTTAAAACTGAATTTCAAACCTTATTGAACCTATAACTGGTTTGTTTGAGTTCTTTGTTTACGTAAAGTTACGCATATTTACTCAATCAAAACACACCTGTTGCGTAGGATTCCAAGTTGAAAGGCTAAAGTAAATAACACGCGCATCGGGATGACATGGTGTAATATATGAATATATTCTTACGTAAAATAACGATGTTTTTTCCTATTTTACCCATGTAGACGAAAGGGAAGACGTCCAGAAAAAGACCTTTGGCAAATGGATAAATTCCCAGCTTGCTAAAGTACCGAATTTTTCTGATCAATTAATAAAACCAAACAAGTACTAATTTTTGTACTCTGGTAGGCCAACCATTCCCCTGTGACAGATCTATTCTACGACCTGCGTGATGGAACGCGTTTGTTAGTGTTATTAGGAGTTCTAACGGGTCAAATCTATCGTCCGGAAAAAGGACGCATGCGAGTGCACCATCTGAATAATGTCAACTCAGCGATCAGGATCCTCGCCAACCATAATGTATTTTTTTAACCTCATTTTCCAAGTTTTGCACTCTTCGGGAAACTAATAAGAGTCCTATGACGCATACTCTTATATAGGTTAAATTAGTCAACATTAGTAATGACGATATCGTGGACGGAAACGCAAAGCTGACGCTTGGATTAGTTTGGAGCATTATTTTGCATTGGCAGGTAATTAAAATCAATTTTACGTGAGTTAGAACAAAAGGATTTAAGCGATAAGAAAACTCAATTTCAAAGATAAGCTACACGGAAAGATAATTAATCACTGTTGTTATCATTTTGTAGGTGACGGATGTTATGAAAGACGTTATGCAGGACTTACGGCAGACCAATATGGAAAAAACTTTACTAGCGTGGTGTCGACAGTCCACCAAAGTACGAACTTCTGGATTTTATAAGGGTCCAATAATTGTGGGACAGGTTTACATAGCATCGATTGAGCTCTGCGTCAGAACATACTAGACATGTCAACAAATATTTTTAAATGACACTGGTGCTGATCCGTTTTCATTACATTGTTGCCTATAGGATTATCCCGACGTCGACGTACTCAATTTCACCAGTTCTTGGTCGGACGGCTTAGCCTTTAATGCAATTATCCATAAATGGCGTCCGCATTTGTTCGATTATGAATTAATTTCGAGGAAACCACCATTGACGCGATTAGACCACGCCTTCCGTATGGCCCAGAAACACCTTCAGATTGAACGCCTGTTGGATCCTGAAGGCATGGATTTAACTTTTTCTTTTTCTGTAAAAAATTATTTTAATTTAGCGAATATCAAGCAAATATTTCTTAACTTTAATAAAAAAAATCTATATATAGTTCTTAAGTAAGTTAAAGAAAGGTTCGGTCAATTGCACACAGTACAAAACGGCAGAACTGGAATTGTCCTGTATTTTGATTTTCAGAACAACCTTAATAACTTTATTTTAACTCAAAAGATATTTTTTCGATTTGGTACTGCTCAAAAAGTATTTTTTCTACCCACACATTACAGTGTTAGCCGGAAGTGCGTGTAGATCAAAGCGGTAGGTTAAAAAAATGGAAAAATCTCATTTGCCGTGTCGTAAAATAGGCGTTTTAAAACAATTCGTATATTACCTGGTTTGTTGTTCTGTCTGTGCATTTTCTGTATTTCTGAGAATTGTTATGCGTGATTAGTTAGGAGATTATATACCTGATGTTTATTTTTTCTTTTATTAGATGTGAACATTGCGATGCCTGATAAGAAGTCCATAATGCTTTATGTGATGTGTTTATTCCAAACTTTGCCGCATTCCAATATCGTAATGGAGGATCTGGACATTTCGGTGCAGTCGGATCCCAGTTTTGTTGTCGACACGAAGGTAAAGAAAGAAAAACAGGGAAGAAGTCGTTTAGGGGAAGAAAAAAATGTGCGATAAAATGTGGTGCCAAAGTGTGTTGCAAGTGCGAAGAATTAAAAGGAAGGCGTGCAGGGAGAAACTAGCTCTCTAATTATAGGTGGCTCACGCTAATACCTTTTGTGATTGTATTTATAGGCCCGACCTTGGAGTACCTTGACGACTGAATCCGTCGATTTCAGCTCTTATCAGAGCCTATTAGAGGAAGTTTTGGTTTGGCTCCTAGCAGCGGATGACAAACTTGATTGTGAACCGCCTGTCGGAGATCAGCTCGATGTAATTAAAGAACAATTTCACGCACATGAAGTAAGTTTAACTTTTTTGTTTCCTTCTCGCTGCCGAGAAATGTTTTCAATCATCTTCCCAACTACTTTCAGTTCCAAGAGAAACTAAGTTAATTTTTAAACGTCTGTAGTCATGTTGTATATGATACTGTGATGTCATGGTAACCAGGGTATGCGAGACATGCTTATTAGATAAAAAGGTATTCTCTTACAAGTGGTTCTCTCTTAAATTCAGATTCTCTACATCTTTGACGTGTAGTAAGGAAGCCTTATGTAAAGGACCCGTTTGTAAGAGAAAATTAGTTGCAAGAGCGAATACTAAAGTGGTTAGTGAGTTTTTCTTAGGTCTGGCTTCTATTTAACTAGCGGACTGTCCTCTCCCTGTTGTAGATGTATTTTATTTGCATTCGTTCCAAAAATACTGGCATAAAAGTTTAAAAATGTTATTCGTTCTTGTCGCCTTTTTTATAGGAGTTTCTGCTGGAGCTGACAGCACACCAGAACAGTGTGGGAGACGTCTTACAGGAAGGTTCCCGTCTTTTGAATGAAGGGAATTTGACGGACGAAGAAGCGGAAGAAATCCGGGTGCAAATGAAATTATTGAACTCGCGTTGGGAAGGAATACGTGTCAAAGCCATGGACCGTCAAGCTCAAATTCATCACGTACTCATGAGCACCCAGCAAAGCCAACTCGATCAACTCCGCAATTTTTTGACCCAAATGGAAGACAAGATGTCCCGAATGGAAGACCAAGTCCTGAATGACTTGGAAACGCTCCGCCAGGCGGCGAACCAACACCAGTTGCTGCAGCGCGAATTGCAAGCTCAACAAACTCTGGTTAGCAGCTTAAGCAATTTGGTCGTCGTTGTTGACGAAGCCACCGAAAACAGTAAATAATCTGTCTTTCATTTCTTATGAAAAAATTCGAAACAATACTACTTCATCACTACAGATTTATCTTATGTAACATATGACCCTTCACTTCACTGTATGTTTTTTTTGCACCTTTTTAGAACATCGATTTTTTATTCTAATTTTTCTTCATTTTACGATGCACGCATGGTTTGTCCAAATAAGCTTTCTTCAGGCATATACAGTGGAACCGGTTAAGACGAAAACTGTTAAGACGAAATAATACTCAGGTTCCGACAAAATCCTATCACTTTACATACATTTTTCTTCTCTTAAGGCGAAACAAAATATCGGTTATGACGAAAAATGTCGCGCCTCGGATGACGGACAAACTAACTTTTTTTCGACTTGAACGCCTCGAATTACCGTCTCCTTATTCAAAATATGAAAATGGAGCTTTTTAAGGCAGTAGATAAAAAACGCAGATCGAAAATTGTCATCTGTAATGAGTTCAGTATCGCTAACTTCACGTTGTCAACAATTGTAAAGAACAGAGACGCAATTATAGCAATATCAACGAACGAACTATGTTCGAGCTAGATGGGAAAAGAATGAGAAAGACCAAAAACGAAGATGTGGAGGCTGCATTGCTTGTTGGATTAAACAAGCTAGGTCACAAACTGCTCCCGTATCAGGATTTGTATTAGTGGAGAAGATCGTCTGTATGCAACGCAAATGGGAGTTGAATTCACTGCATACTCAGTTTGGCTAGAACGCTTCAAGAAAAGAAACGATGTAGTTTTTAAAAATGTGAAGATAGTGACGTTGACGATGATGCCGATTTTCCACTTCCTGTACCCACTACGTCAGAATTGCGACAGTATTCAACTGTATGCGCAGATTTTTTTATGTAGTTGTAACGCTCTAATAGCATAATTAATCAAACAATTGGCGACATAGAAGAATGTGCCGACAACACAGTAATTAAAAATGACGGCGCAAAAAGAAATTTCCGATCTTTTTTTTTACACAAAAATGAATCTGTTTTATGAATTTATGGATACGTATGTTAAATGTTAAAAAACGGAAATCCAAACGTAATTACTTTATAATGTAATGAACTGCCAATGTAGGGGGCAGTGGTGTATCCAGGATTTCATTTCGGGGGGGGGGGGTCTTAATATGCAATTTTTTTGGACACTTGGTCATTTCCCTGTCTTCCCCATTATAAAATAAAAATTTGGGGCGGGGGCAAACCCCCTGACCCCCCCTGGATATGCCACTGGTTGGGGTTATAGACTTGAACGTTGTCGGTTATCGCGACTTCTAAGTGCGTTTTTTGTCGCATGGTACAGTTAATACGAAATTCGGTTCACACGAAAAACATTTCCGGTCCTCTTCGGTTTCGTCTTAACCGGTTTTCACTGTAGATTATAACTTAGCAAGTCTTAATCTTGAAAACAAAAATGAAAATATTGATACAGTTCTTTAGTGTAGAAAATTAGTGCACCGTGTAATTGTTTTCGATAGCTCATGTCTTCCACATTCGCGTTTGTGTCACTTAACAAGTATCTTCATCCTTCTATATTTGTCATTCAATTTGTGCTGTACTTACTAGTAAGGAGCCCTGCATTTATGTCGCTGTGAATTTATTATAGATTACGCACAAATGGAAGATCAATTAAGCGCCTTGGGCGAACGTTGGTCGCATTTGATCCAATGGGCAGAAGACAAAGGTCGGAAGCTTGATGCTGTGTTAAAACGTTGGCTGGTCATCGTCGAAGATTTGAGCAAGTTTCGAGCCTGGCTCTTGGCACAAGAACATACCCTAAGAGAATTGGAAGCCAATCCTTCGTCAGACCGCAGTGCCTTAATTGATATCGCCAGACAATTACAGGTACTACTTGATTAGAGTTCTTCATAGCTGTAAAAGTAAAATTACATGATCTGTTAATCACGTACGCCAGTTTGACTGCAAAGTAAAACACGCTCAAGAACTGACCATCATTATTCTTAGGTTTTGGAAAGAGAATTGGTTCCCTATCAGAATCGACTATCCCAAGTACACGATGGTATCGCCTCCTTGCCGAAATTGCTGCAGACTTTGAACCAAAATACGACTAACCCTTCTGGTTCCGGACAGCAGAAAGCTATGCAGTATTTGCTGCAAGAAGCCGAAGCCTTACAAGATCGATTGGAAGCCTTGACGGAAATTATGCAAGCTCAGCGCCAACGAGTAAGCAGGAAACTTTTTCGGACCGGTTGGACTGCGAGTGGTCGTACGTTAGATATATTCTAAAATGATTTTTTTTATGTTTTGAAAGTTGGCGAAATGTGGACTGAACTGGAAAGATAGTTTTGTGGAGGAGCACCATGTGGTATTGGTCGAAGTTGATAGCAAAAAACGGAAATTGCAAGACGCGCCGTACGTAGAAGCCTCGTGTAATTTACGTACGACACTGACGACCGTACAAACGACCCTCAGAGAGGAAACTTTTGGCAGCAACGAGCACAACCAGCAAATGTTGACTCGGACCAAAGTAAATGACGTGCAAACCATTAAGCTATCTAAATTTCTTTTTTTTTTCGATATGAAATGCCGTTTTCTGTCAGAGTTGGCACGTTTAGTACGTGCAGGTTTGCAGGTTCGCATCAAAGTCTTAAATTCATTTAGCTTTGGCTTTTCTAATTTTTTCAATGGTTTTAGTAATTTTTGAAACTTTTCTCTATGGCCGTTCACTTAATATGGTGTTGCCAATTTCTGTTATTTCTTGTTTTCTATTTTATTATTTATTATTTGTTACTTGTTGATTTGTTATTATTACTTTCCTTTGTTTATCCCTTACAGGAAGCGTTGAGCATTTTAGAGAATCAGCAAGGAGCGTTGAACCTTTTGGCGCAGCAGGAAGACTGCCAGAGTATTCTTGATGAGGTGGAAGAATTGCGAAACAAGTTGTGTGAGCAAGAAGCGCGGATTGAACACGGAATCAACCGGCTACGACACATGCGAGATGAAATGCTGGGTTTGGGCAAATGGTTAGCGGAAGTGGAAGTCTTCATTGGAGCGGAGAAGGCGGCCATCGGCGATGTAGAAACGCTTGAAGCTCAACTGGAGCAGTCTAATGTAATGTTGCTCTTTCAAGTTCTTTGGGGAATAACGACATGCCTTGGAATTTCTTTTATCGTTTTGATCGTCGGCTTAATCCTTTGTTCGGGGAGGTAACTTTTTTTCAGCGTGTATTTATTTGTTCGGTATTTGTAGGCATTGCAGGACGACGTTTCTACTCTACAGCCTCATTTGGAAGATGTAAGTGAAACTTGGGCGCAACTAGAGGCAAAATTTGAACCGGAATTGGCCTCAACTTTGGCAGTCGAAGTACGAGAATTGAACGAGCGTTGGACACGCGTCATTTTGGCCGCCGAAGCGAAAAACCAGCTCTTAAAGAAAGCTCTGTCTTCTAGCCAAAAAGTAAGTACAATGCTTTGTAAAACTGTTTGGTACATGCCAGTACTTCTCTGTATAAAGTTTCGAAAGAGCTTATAAAGAGTCTAACTAATAAATGTGTGCAATATGAATTGTTTCGTGCGGATGTCGTCGTTGTACCGCTGACGATACTGGACACATTAACTCTACCATGTTATGCAATTACGGAAGAATACTGTTAAAAACGTCGCCCTTATATTTAAAATTCGTAAAAGTACTGAGTTTCCCCAAATGAAATACTACCGGTATCATTTTTCGAGTTCTGTCAATATGGTAGCGACTTGTTTAAGACTCACATAACACGCAACTTAGATCTGTAAGTTTGACGTTATGTTAATATACGTTATGTAAGCTTCGCCGTAAAAGAATATATGTTAGATAAAATGTGATGTAATCTTTCTTGACCTATATCGACTTTTAATTAAGTATCTGTCATATTCGTGTTATCCTTTCTTAAAAGAAGTGAAAAGACGTCGGAGGCTTCTTTGTGTCACTGTTACTTCCTTAGAGGAATGTTTTTGTGGGATTATGCATTTTTATCGTCGTTTTCGACTTGCAGCTTTGTTTGCTCACGCAATTTTTTAAAACTTCGTTTTAGGTGTTAGAAGACATTAACGCGTTTCACAGCTGGTTGGAAAGCTTAGAAGCCGACTTCGAAATTCCGGAAGAATCCATTAAGAACCCGAGTGAATTATCGGTGATATTAAAGCGAGTCACTGAGCTCAAAGAAAAGTTGGAGAGCAAAACGGCCGGCTATGATCGTTTATTCCGTGAATGTGAGTACCGAAAGCACCGTACTATCATATAAGCTTGATGTATGCACTGTTTTTTAACTTTTCTTCAACTTTACTACCTTGGCGGAAAATAGGTTCGGCGATGACGGATGTGAATACCACTTCGGAGACATTGAGTGCTTGTTTGACAGGATTGAAAGAGCATTGGGAACGTATAGCCGCTCGCGTGAGTGACAAACACAAAACGTTGAAAGACGCTTCGCATGATTATAGCGAATACCAGTTCCTACTCGGTCAAGAACGCGACTGGCTTGATAAACTCGAGAGAAAACTGAGGAAACCCCAAAATGACGCGGTGGATGCGGAAGACCTTTCCGAAGAATTAGATGTAATTTTTTAAAGAAAAATTTCTCTTTTCCATTTCAGTTTTGTTCCTTGTTTTACGACTTACCTCCATATAAAGCGGGTTTTGTGTTATTTGGATAATTTATTTTTATTTTATTTGTGCGATGTTCTTCATTTCCCGTGTATTGACTTGTAATAACCATATGTCTTTCTGTTTTAAAATTTTGCTGACAAGGATTTGGAAAACTTCCTCAAACATCGGCCAGTAGCGAGGTTGGAACGCCTACAGTCTCTTGTCGAGCGCCTTAGAGCGTGTCATGTAATGGCACAGTTGATCCTGACAGAATATTCGTTGATTTCGCAGCGTTGGACCATGCTAGACCAACAAGTATTATATATCCGTTTTGACCTTTCTGAGTAGGCGTGGTTTTGTCTTTAGGGACGTTACTAACGCTGAAATTGGAATTCCCCGAACTGTTTGCTTGTAGTAATAACTTGTATTTTTTCTCAATGTGTCTTTAGCTCCCTCTACTCAGGCCAGTGTCATAGTAAGCTTTCATGTCAGCATGCGTTGTTTTTCTCTTCTTTTTCCCCATTTGTTGAACACCGAATTATTTTTCGTGAAATGTCAGGTATTCAGTTTACTTTTTTTTCTCAATTATGAAGGCTGGAGACCGAACGGTTTGGTTGGAGAAAACGGTCCGGGGAGCACAGCAAGTTGAACAGTTAGTGTTACAATTGCAAGATGGCATTATAACACTGGAAAACGACGTCACTGCCCATTTAGAACAAGATTTGACCGGTAACGACCTTCCGGAAGCTAGTCAGGTACGAGAATCTGCCTTCTGGACAAACGGAAAAAAATTTATAGAATACTTTCTTCGTGGTAGCTTGCTTGAGATTTCTTTATTTTTCGTGTAAAAATGAAATAGTAATAAAATTTAACTAGAAAAATGTTGAAATAGAAATTGGCGAGCGATTTGGCTGCCCAGGAAGCGGCTTTGGAAGAATTGCGACAATTGGAAGATTCTTACCGCCGTGAAGGACGCGAAGAAGCTGCGTTGCGATTGCACGAGCAGCTAGAACTCATCAACGTAAGGAAAAGTGTTTCTCGGTCCATGTATTTGAAGACACGCGTGTCCAATAAATTCTGGGACGTGGGACATGATTTTCTTATAGCACGGCGTCCCAGAACTTATTGCCCTACACAGAACTTGAGTATGACAATAGCTAGGGTGTGTCTTGATAATAGTAATCCGTAGTTAAAAGCATCAGTTAGCTACTGCGATTTCCCGTTCCAGATTTTTGTTAATGTGAGAGGAATCCTAGCGTATATTTTTACTATAATGCGACCTTTCAACGGTCACAAGCCCATTTACAGTAGGATGCATGGCGTAATGCGACTATGTCTCGCTTTTCGCAAGGACTTGGACGAACAACAGGCGAACGTGTAATTCCGACGTGTCAATTACGTAAATTGAGAGATTGTTGTATTTCGTACCTCTAAGGAAGAGATTTGTATGGACTTTATTTTGACGTTTCCATTTGTATTCACAATTGCAGAATTATTTCACCGAAGTGAAGCAAAAGGTGATGATGTTCCAGCAGTCGACGTCCGAGAACCTCATCGTACGTTTACAGAGGATGAGTCGCCTTATGAGAGACTTGGAGCAAGGCATGTGTTTTATTGAACTCGCTTCAGATGACACAGACGCCATTCAAGGCCAACTTAATAATTGTCTGGTGAGTTGATTCTCTCAAACGCTGTTCTTCTTTATTTTGTTAGACGACCAAATAAAAAAGCCTCAGGGCATGTATCGCGTCGGGTGAATCTACGGCATACTGATTCTTGACGTACATTCTAGCGCTTTTACGAGAACTTGGGCGACATGAAAGGCGACTTGGAAGCGTTAATCAAAGAAGGACGTGCCGCAGTGGAAAACCAAAGTGTGTCTGATCCAGCGGCGCTAAGTGCACAGCTGGATTCGGTGAAAGCGCTTTACAACGAGGTAAACAAGCAGAAAAGTTGAGCTGGTGAACAAATTCGTGACGATCGGAATGCCATATTTTGGGAATCTCAGAATCTGTCGTTAATTACAACAATTTTAATTTTTCTTCCTTTCCCGACGTGCCTTGCTTTACGAACTTGCACCAACGTACGCTTTTGTGAATTTATTCAAAAGGAACAAATTCGTACGTAAATTGCAAAAAGGAACATATGCATGCGTAATCATAAAAAGAAACAAATTCGTACGTAAATCCGGGTATGCCGCTAAGTCTTTGGGCGCTTTTTGGGAGAAAAGAGAAGCTTTTGAGAGAATTTTGACAGTGTTTACCTCTTTGTTTGTCTACTTTTGTTCTGGGTCTCGTTAAATGTCAAGTGGCCACTTGAAGGAAGCTTTTGTCTTAAAAAGATGTGGATGCTTTTTAGTGTTCGTCGTTGGAATTTAAAAATTGATTTGACGTTGAAATTTTGTTTATTTTCTCAGTTGGGAAGCCAGGTGACGTCAGCAAGGGAAACCTTAGAGCGAGCATTACAGTTGAGCAACCAACTCAACGGGGAAATGAATGTACTTCACGACTGGATGGCCACTTTGGAAATGGAAATTGATCGCCGAGAAACGGCCGCCGAATCACAGACGGTGGACCATGAGTATTACGAGGTAAAGTGTGGATTTCTGTTTCGAGTTGTCATGCTCGCTTGTATGCATGGTAATGGAAGCTTTTTTGGATCCTAATTTGCTCTTTTTTGGTTTGATTTTTTATTATTTGGCTCGCGTTTTGTTGCTCCTCCCTGTAACTCCCAAAAAAGCAATGCATGGCTCAACTGGATAAGTACAGGCTTCATCGGGAAATGGTCGAAGAAGCCTATAGCCAGTTTTGTGCCTTATGTGACCCTGCTTTGTTGGAATTGTTGAAGGAGAAAGTCGAAGATACCAAAGCCCGCTGGAGTAATATTGAATTACGGCTCGAGCAACGCTTGCAAGAAGCGAAGGTAATCTTTTTTATTTTGCATTTTTTGTTCGCCTTCGGAGCAGGGTTGCGGACTTTATCTAAGTCTGTCTTTCTGTCATGCTTCATACGTTCTGCGTAACTGTCATACGAAAAAACGGGGCACATTTTTTATATATTGCGGAAAGATAAATGCGAATGTCGTGCGCGTCAGATTCCTACTATTCCTAATTTGATTTGTCTGTGAGGATTCAGTAAACTCTCATCCGGCGACGTTAAGTAAAGAGTAAATATGAAGCTATTGACAGTTACGAGGATTTTGAATTGATTGTTTGAACAACGTAAAATTCAGTCCCTTCGAACTTTCTTGAGTAGAGCAACTTTGTTGGTCGAGCGTTAAAGACTGACCACTTGTTTGGAAGCTTCCTAGCTTTTCTACGCAGCGTTAAGTAATGTTTCCGTAGTGAAAATTTTCCCTTTCAGAGAAACCTACATTCTTGTTATTTAGCTGTTACAGCATTAAATCGCTGAGTCACTTTTCGAAAACTTTTAAATCTCGCAACACTGTTGGCCAACAAGGAAAAGTGATATGTTCTGCGTGTCTGAACGTTTCGACAGCAAGTTCGAACATAATATATTCTCCTAACAATTAAAAATAGTACGAACATGTGAAAAAACCGTTCCGCTTTTCCGAACGCTCTGAAATATCATACGAAGCAGTGAATGACGTTATTTGCTCTCCTGAAAATGAGTTGTGGGAGTATACGTACAAAGTCATTGAATGCGCGTGAATCTTGTTTTCGACGCACATTTCTTATCGTAAAAAATTTATTACAACATACGAAATAAGTCCGTAACTCGGCTCCGGGGCATTATTACTCTGATAGTAACCAGGTGTGAATTTCAGTTTTCGCTTTTGCTTGACAGCTTTTTCTGCATGGCTTATTTAATTTGGCGCCATAACTTACAGAACTGCCAAGAAAAATCTTAACTGTTCATAAAACCCGGGTACTTGCGATTTAGCATTACGTACTACCCAACCCAGGTTTTTATGCTAACCGTGCCGATTTTTATTGACTTTTGTACTGCAGACGCTTGTAGTTGAAACGGGAACGCTTTTTGACCCTTGACCCCCTTTTTTTTGTTCCAATAATAATCAACTACCCACAAACTTGCGTCACGTGACAATCGTTGCAGCCCATGTCTCACACCACAAATGTACACATTTGTCAAGATTATAGCTGGCGAAAAACACTCAATTCACCATCCTTAACTGAACCAAACTTCACCAGTAGTTTTTGTCTAATCGTTTGTAATAACCATCATCCCAACGTTCCAATTCCGCACCGCTTGGTGAGCTGGGACACATTTTTTTCAGAAAAAGCAACCAAAGAGATAAAAGGGAATAAAGGTTGGGGGAAATGGCACGGGCATTGGGATGTGTCAAACTTTTGAACACACACACACAAAAAAAACACACCAAAATATCCGAAAATTGCTTAGGCTGCCGCAGAATTCCGTCAGAGTCTCCCTGCGGAAGAAGTAACACCGAACGGCGGGGAAATTTCGCACAAAAAAGCGGCAAAAGAAGACGAAGAAGGGGAGGATGCGGGGGAGGAGGAGGAGGAAACAGAAGGAAAAATGTATCGAACGACGGTGTATACGCAAGTGCAAGCCCATGCGGCGGTTGTCAACTACGCGACAACCAATCCTCAACTTCCAAACATGGTTCCCACGCCAACCAAAGAAGAAGTAGCAGAAGAAGGTTATTGCAATGCGGCGTTCGACGACGAAGATCACGATCAACAACCCTCTCAGCAACGGCCAGTAGTCACACTCGAAATTTCCCGCCAGTTGGCCATACACAGCGTCCAAGAGCTGGAGGAAAGCCTCTCGAGCTCATCCGACTCCTCCAGTACCGCCAGTACTTCCGACGAAGAGGAAGAAGAGGTCAAACACACTTCGTCCAGCTCGGAAAGTGTACTTCTCAACCACAAACCTGCCCCGGTAGCCAACACTCCTGCCAGAGACGTCGAGTCAGTTGTTTCGACGTACACTGAAAACTCGCCACGGTCCAAGCGACACCCCACGCCCTCTAGAGATGAAAATGTAAACTTGGCAGCGTTGCAAGCCATGGTGGACGAGTTGGATCAGCTCGTGGCGCCTTCAGAAGAAGAAGAAGACGAAGAGTCCCAATCCCCAGTCAATCCAGTGTTCGATCCGAACTGGAATCCGAGCGTCGTTTCCGTTCGCAGTTCAGAAATCGTGCTCGAAAGAGCGGAAATTGAACGGATCCAGACGCGACTGCCTTCTGTCGAACGCGCGGCCATGGAAGTCATACGCACGCGAGCGCCATCTTCGACCGATTCGTTAGCCAAGAGCCAAGAGTCGGTGGACATGGAAGATTTGGATGTCATTTCCACCTTGAATGAAGATGTGGCCAGTATTGAGACGGCCGGTACTTCCGAAAACGGTTCAGGGGACTTGAAACCCGAGCGGTGGATGACGTCACAAGTATACCAGTCGTACCCACCGTTGGATGTGAGTTTCGAAACGCCCATCACGCCGGTTCCCGCTAAGGTGGAAACTCAGTTGCTGGTGGCGCCCCCACAGGGATCCCAAACCCCAGTTTACTACAAGCAGGGCAGACGAGCGTCACGTGACGAAGCCACCCAAACTGATTTGTCTTGTTTAAACGAGTCTCCTGTCGTTCTTCCACAGAAACAAGCCTTTGCGTTAGGGGAAGCGCGGTTAAGTCGGTCCAAGTCACCGCCAGGGGCGCTGATACCAGCCAGTAACGCCAAAAGCGCCGTGGTAGAGAGCAGTCACGTGAATTTAGGCGAGTTGGATATCGTGTTACAAGAAACGCTGTCGTTGGTGGTTTCGTCATCGCGGACGCCGAGCCGCAAGTCCTCCACCAGCCTAAGCGAGAGCGTGGTGATGTCTCCGATTCGCAGGGAATCGTACGAACAGCCCAGTCCCAGGCGCTGGACGAAGCCTTTCAGCCCCTTATCGCCGGATTTGGGAGGAGGCGAATCGTCTTGGGATCCCGAGTCAGATAGCTTTTATGGCAGCGATAAGGAAACGGATGATGTCATAGAGTTCTCGCAGACGGAATCGCCCTGCTCGAGTCACCATTCGTCAGCGGTATCGGAAGCTTCGTCGTCGCCCAGCGAGTCGTCCTGCGAAAGCGATGCGGAAGAGCAAGTACAGTACTGTTTTTCTTTACCATGTTCTGCGATAATGACCGGAGTTCAGATATAAGCGAGACTTTCGAAAACTGGTAATATTCTTCGTGTTTAGTTGACAGAGGGACATTTAAACAAAAGACATGCAAAATGTCTCGGAAGTCATAATCCAAATTATTAAACATGGTTTGAGATTTTTTTTTTCAAAGGGAGGGTATAGAAGTAGAACTTCTTTTTTAATTAACCATGATTATGGAAACTTGCTGTTATGCAAACACCCAGATGCTATTGTTAAGATGTTTATTGCTCCCTGGACTGTGCCATTTTCATCTAGCTTGTTACAGCTTGGGAACGAAAGCTTCTTTTGCGATTGTGTCGAACTTGAAGAAGTCAAATGTTATGTCAAATAATAAGGATTTCTGTACTAGCAAATAATGAGCTGAAGGAAAGTTGCTAGTCTAAAATCACTGCTTTACAATACTCGTGAAAAGGAAAGAAGAAATACATAAGCAAACTGCCGTGTTCGAAGTACATAAAAGTACTCATGTTAGTAGGGTACCATTGCGATTTTCTCACGTTTGGTTTGTTTAACCACCAAGCAGCTGCCGTGACGGGAATATTTCTTGTTGCTAACGATGAAAGTTGCCATATTCACTGTTATAGCGTATCGTATGGTTATAAAAGGTGGTTTATTGGGATTTTATTCGGGACGAGCACTAGAACTTGGATAGTTTTCTTTGTATTTTATTTATCTACGAATAAAAATTGATACTTTTTTAAAAAATGCGACCTCGCAAGTTATCTAATATTGTATCAAACTAGGTAAACTGCATTTGAGGCTGCGAAGCTACACCCCCTAGTGCACCACGTTTACTAGCATATCGTACGGGAGCTTACTTTTTTTTCATAAAATCCTCTTCTATCCAGTTATCGGTATTTCACATACGATCAGTCCACATAAGTTTAAAGAATTGAAGCTCTTTGTTAGAGAATATTTAGAATAAGAAGTGCTACCGATTCTACAATTTCACTCTTACTTAATTCTGTTGATCGGGATTTTTTTTTTCATTAAAGCAAATCATTAACTGGACGAATATTTTTACTTTTAGTTTTTTCTATATCTTTCAGTCAGGAACCGAAGGGAAACAGAGCAAAACTTGTCACGAGAAGGCATGGAACATAAAAAATTAAATTACGAACTTTGTTTAAAAACTAAACTAAATTTGTCTAGTCGTCATACGAGGGTCGTTTGATAAGTTTGGTAAAAAACGCAAAAATAATTATTTTTTTTAGAAAAACGCATTAATTTCTTAACATAGTCTCCTTCGATGGCTATACACATGGTCCAGCGAGCTTTCAACTTTTCCATCCCGTCAGGAAAAAAGTTTTTCTCGAGGTCTCCAAAATACTCATTCACGGCGATGATGACTTCCCTATTTGACGAAAATTTATTTCCCCCTACCATTTTTTTTAAGTTTGTGAAGAGAAAGAAATCACTGGGGGTCAAATCTGGAGAATAGGGTGGATGAAGAAATAATTTGAAGCCCAATTCGCAGAATTTAGCCTTTGCGATGTTCGACTTGTGGGGCGGCGCGTTGTCTTGATGGAAGAGCACTTTCTTCCGCGCTAATCTTGGACGTTTTTCTTTGAGCTCTTCGCTCAAACGGTCCAATAACTTTGCATGATACTCTCCTATGGTCTTGCTCTTCTCCAAGTAGTCAACGAGTATTATTCCTTGGGTATCCCGAAAAACTGTGGCCAAAACCTTTCCTGTCGACAAGCCAGTCTTCGCCTTCTTCGGCGGACTCTCACAGGAAATTACCCACTGCTTTGACTGCTGTTTTGTTTCAGGAGTGTAGTGAGGAATCCAGGTTTCATCAACAGTCACGAATCGACGCCAAAAATCGTTCGGATTGCGTTTTAACGTGGCCAAACACTCCTCTGAAACTTGCACTCGCGCGCGTTTTTGCTCAAGACCGAGCAATCGCGGCACCCACCGCGCACATAATTTTTTCATGTGCATACTTTCAGTCATGATGCAATACACTCACTCAGCGGAGAAGCCTACTATCTCAGCAACCTCACGCACCTTCAATCGTCGATCTTTCGTAACGACATCAGACTTTTTTTAACATTTCCGGTAAAGTGACCTCAACTGGACGTCCGGAACGCGCTTCGTCTTCAGTGCAGGTTCTGCCACGTCTAAATTCGTTTATCCAGAAAAAAACTGTCTTTAACGAAGAAGCAGAGTCTCCATGAAGTTTGTCTAGCTCGGCTTTGATCTGCGGTGCCGTAAACTTTTTTAAATAAAAATGTTTTATCACTGCCCGAAATTCATTTTTTCCATTTTTGTGGGGCTGCTGAACTTCTCCAATTCGAACGTCCATAAAATCCGAACGCCAAAGGGCAAGTAGCTGAAATTTTGCCTGAGGTGTACTGCATCATGACTCTTTAAAGCTTTGTAATCGCAAATGCCCTGTGGCGCAACCTCTCTGAAATTTACCAAACTTATCAAACGACCCTCGTATGATCTTCGGACGATCTACAACCCGTGAATGTAAAAAGGATTTTATTTTTATGTGGTTTTAAGGAAGTCTCGTTTGTATGTAAAGTAAAAAACGCCGTATGTAAAGTAAAAAAAAAAAGTTACCGGGAGCAGACGGCATCGCCTTTGTATGTGTGTTAGTGCACTCGAAACGTTTGAGGATTAGTGTGGGAATGGAGTTTTTCTGCAGATGAGAATGGAATGCCAGGATTGCGCTTTCTTTGCTGCTTGTAGCTCTTTTCCTTTGTGCGTGGGATGTTAAGGATGTTAAAAATGACATGGTTTATTATACTTTCTCGTGACATGTAACAGTCGTTGTATTTTTAATGTGATTTTTGTTTGGTAGGAAGAAAAGGTTGGTGGGAGGAGCAAGCCAACGAATGTGTCGGCGTTTGAGACTGAAGTTGCGGAAATGTTGGCCAGGATTGAACAAGTGAAACAGCGCGAAGAACAAAAGGCGCCACTTCGGGACCAATTAGAGGTACTGGATTAGTTAGTTAACCCTATTAAAACGTCTTGATCAATTAAAGAAAAGAAAACGACCATTTTGACCTTCATAGTTTCAGTATTCCAAAAATGTCTTCCTCATCCGTCTATGTTCTCTTTCCTTTTTTGTAACGTTCTTGATGATTTTTTTCCCTTTTTGGATGCATGTTTTATTCCTCTGTTAGCGAGTTCCTTGCGTTGGTAGCACATTCTTCTTCCCCGTTTTGCCTACATTGAGTCTCTTGAAACTGATTAACATATGTATTTGTTTTTATTTTTCACATTTTGCTTTTTTTTGCAAGTTTCAGTCGTAGATGATGTTTTCATTGAAAGTTTCGAGTTTACTTTCACAAGACTTGGCTTGTGCAAATGAGTGTGTGATTGATTGGCGTCCAATTTTAGGATTGGGAGTTGGGAATGGCGTGTTTGGAGCCTGACGTTGCCTCCCTGATTAGCAAGGGTGACAGTTTAGTTTTGCAAGTCCAAAACTTACATTTGCAACAAGCTTTGGAAGTCCATGCCACTACTGGCCGGCTACGAGCAGCATGGGCTCAACTTAAAGCGGAAGGAGAAGTAAGTTACTACCCACTCCTCCAAATTGTTGACTTGATGTCGCATGGAAGTAACAAAAGGGAAGTCAAAATCTAGTTAACCTCCACCGGGAGCAAATGAGTGTGACAGCCATGACACGGCCATTGCACGTTGGAGCGGTTGACTCAGAAATATGAGCTGACAGAAATGCCAGTTCTGACCTGGGGGCGTAATGAGGTTGGACGCTCTTGCCATACCTCACATGAAAACTGTACAAAAATGGTCGCATTTTTGCCCTGTACACTGGTAAAGTTTACTTGGCTACAAGATTGGGCAAAAATCAAACCGGGGCTCTGCATAACGACGTGTTTTGACTTCGACCGGTACTTTTTTTCCAAGAGTAGACTTTCACTTTCCGAATAGGTTCATTGACTTGACTTAACACGTTTTGTCAAACTGTTGTGTAACGTTGTACTTCTTATCCAAAGTTGGATCGCAACACTTCTCGCATACTCACGTATGTGAGGTTTTTACTCACGTACGGCTTGCTATCCTTGCTGTGTTCGTAGAATCAGCGTTCCGATTTTTTTTTCAAGATCCGTTCAGATCGTTCAGTTGATTTGGTCTAATAAGATCGACGTTATCCTAGCAATCAGTGCGATCGAATTGAGTTTTTCGTGGCAAGTTCCGGTCAGATCAGCACGAAGGGAGAAAAGATTGGAAGCCAACGTCAAATGTTGATTTCTGCAGTTTTTTTCTCTCGAACGTCCGAACCTAATTGAGTCTGAATAAGTTTTACATCCTTTTTAGTACATAATGAAAAATTGACACGGGATCCAAATAAGCTAAGATTCCACAGATTCCAAGATCCAGAACTCTGCCTAGAGCGTTAACTAAAGCTTTAACTTCAGCTGTTCCTTATTTCTGCCATTTTCGGTATCGAACGTTTTCGGTCCCTGACTGCCTCGTTTACTCGCCACTAAGGCCACGGTGCACCTAACCACACTGTAGGAGAACTTAGTACTAAATGGCTTAGGCAATTTCACAAAAACTGCCCAGAACTAAAAAAAGTATCGGAAGTGAAGTTTTTCATCATAATATCAAGTCCACATTGTCAGGATTTTCTACAAAGAGTTCTTAACTAGTTCAAATTTGACTAGTTAAAAACTAGTCAAATTTAAAATTTAAAAAAAAAGTTGCGGTTCCAAAAGTGCACCAAAGCACCTTTTGACATCGACGAAAACATAATTAAAATCCCTCCGTTAGTTTTTGATTAGTTGCTTGAATGTTTGATCAATTTTCCTAGTTGGTAACTCCGAAACTAAAAATGGGATTTGAATTCTGTTTTCGATCAAAGAATGCCTTAACTTGATTTAGGGAACCTTGCCAACGAAGTTTTAAATTAGCTTTTCTGCAGAAAAAGCTGAGTTTGTTCGCTGGTCACAAATTTACTCAGTAATTTGCCCCCAAAAGATCCTACGATGTGCACTAGGTAATTTGATTAAAAACTCAGCTTTCGAGATTTTTTAATAAAATAATGGACCATTTCGTGAAAATCGCCTGCGCAATTTAACATGTGACTTCCCCATAGCACGGTTAGTTGCTCTGGAGCCGTAAAGGCTGAAAAAATTTGTTGACGATCTGTGGACGGTGTTAGTTGACGTAGGTGGGGGTTTTGAACTAATTTGCACCCGAAGGAAACAGACAGAGAATGTTTTTTTCATAGAAACTTCGGCTCGGCATGCCAAACTTCGTTTATGACAGAAAATAAAAAAACTCTTGGTGGGGTTCCGTTACTTTGAAATAGTCAGGCTCGCGGAAACAGACGAGCGTCTTGGTCGTCCGGGCCAAAAATGTTACGGCCGCTAGGTTTTAGAGAGCGGTAGTTTTCGTTGAGAGAGCAGTTTGATGCCAAAAGCCTCCCTAACCAGGTGTCAACGTGAGTTGAGTACGTTCTAAAAGAGGCTCGTTTTTACCCCCTCCCCCGGAAACATTGTTTTGCTCGACTTTCTTGTGGGTACATGTGTTCTTTTGTTAGTGCAACGCGAAGAAGTGTACGGCGGGAAAGAAGTGTGTTTACGAGCTGTCGTCCTGTTTCGAGCAGCTTTTACTGTTTATTTACCCACGTTACACCACAGCAAGCGGGATACGGGTTCGCCAGAATCTTCCTAACAGTTCTTCCCACGTTGTGGGGGTGGTTAGCGTTGGAGACAAAGAACTGGAAATTCCGTGCCGAGGAGTCTCACTCTATGTGGGACTGATTGCTCCTAGGATTACCCAACATTCTGGATTGCTTTAAATTTCTGTGCTTAAGGGACTAAAATATGGAAACACGACTCAAACGTTAACGCTACTGTTCATCACGTGCGATATTTTTGATTTTTGTGAACCCCTCCGGACACCCCCAACTTGTCCTATTCTAAACCTAGTGGGTGGTGACCTATTCCAAGTGTCGTTTTATTGCAGATGCAGAATTTGCAAGGATAGGTTCACGGAATTATTGAGACAGAAGTAAAAAATTATCAGAAGTCCGAGGACCGGTGAAAGGGATTCAAGGTGAATAAACTTATATTAATTTATAATAAGTTTATGGAAATTTATATTCAGCATAATTAGCAAAACCGTTGCAATTCGGGGAAATTTAATCGCTTCGCTTTCCACACCTAACGTTCGAGATATTTAAGTATAGTCCGAATATTTTCATTGCTATAATTTTATCTTTTTTTCTGCTCCTCGTCACTGTAGCTAGAAATAACTGGAAAGGTTAGCTATGATTTTTAGCAATTTAGTCAATTATTATTAGAATAGGATAAAAAAGTAAAGATCATTTACGCTAAAGCAAAGTCTTCATATGTGGAACGCAAAATATTTCTATATAAAGCTGTCGTTAGTAAACAGATTCCAACACAGAATCCCAAGAACGTAGCTGCGGTGGAACAGTGATAGTATGCAACGTTTTTCCTATGTGGGTGGATAAATAAAAAAAATGTCGTTGACGATCAAAAATCGTGTGCGTGATCAATCTTAACGTTCTTTTGTGATTTGTAAGAGCAAAGAAAGCTTTCATAAATGGGCCCTGTTTCGCATTGTGTATCTTAGTTTTAGCATACAGATATTCAGAGCAGCTTGTCGTGAAGCTATTGGCAAGCGACGCTCACATTAGTCATCACAGCAGTTCGTCTCATTGCCCCAAACGAAAAAGTTTCAACATTTGCGTTGAAAGCACCAATGAGTTTCCCGCAGAGAAAAATTTCAAGTTCAAGACTGAGAACAGAAATAGTTCGCAAGTGTTCAGAATTAACAGCAAATGTGTCTTATAAAAAGTAAATAAAAATAATGAAAAAAGCGTGAGCGTTTCAGTGATTGCGACGTCCGAATTCTGTACCTTAAATAAATACTTCAGTATTAATGGAAAACATATTGATATAAGAAATTGAGAATTTTGAGATGTAGTAACGACGACTGTTACCTTGCTGGAAGCTCGAACGTTCTGTATGGGAGGCAACGCCAAAGTTCATTACCCGAAGAAAAAAAACGAGACATGCGAGTAAAGGAAGTACAAAATCTCTTTGCCGGAAGGGAGAAAACTCGCGTCTTTCAAGTCAGATTCAACAGTAAACCTCACTGCAGCATAAAAGAAATGGAATTAGAGTGAAAGCGAAAAAGAAAATTCTCTTAAAAAGTTTAACAAGTGGTGCAACACTGAAACCTCGGGCTCCAGGGTGGGGAACGTTCGAATCGTTCAGGGCACGGCAACGGTAAATTTTGCAACAGTTAATATTCTATAACCATTAGGAAGGGATGATACTAAGGTCTCGCATGGCGGATATTCCAAATCTTCGAAAAATAAATAAATGCGAAGAGAAATGTGTTGAGATACCAAGAGTTGGGTATCGGCTTACAGTACTATACGGCCATATTGGCCGCCTGGAAACCAGGTCTCGTGCAAACGGACATACTTGGAGCGTTTTACACCCAGAATGGCGCGAAAGGACACTACAGTTTCATTAGGCGTTTCAGTTAGTTTATTGTCATTTGGACCTGGTGAAGGTCCTTACAGCTTGTGGTTCGTTGCGTTGTTCTCTTCGTCCCGTTTGTAGTACACATGTGACGAGACTTGTTGGGTAAAAAAAAAGAACGTACGAGAGAGACGCAAGCCACAATGGCGTTTGGGCATTTGGCCCACAAATAGCTTCTTCAACTTGTTTGGCATTTTGCCCCGTGAAGCTTTCCCCTCGTGCCTCTGTTCCAGCATCCCACTAGCCCTCGTTTGTTTTTCAAAAGTGTCTTGCGTTCTGGCCTCGCACTGCTAAAAGTAGAGTGGGGAAACCACGCACCAATGCAAGTCTGGCTCGTGGTAGCAACAGCTACGCAACTTTGCATCTGTTTACACCAATTTTTGCCTTTCCCCTTTACCACGCAGGCTGCTGTCACTTCTTGGACCGAATTTCGTGGGTCTCCATCAGATAAGTCCGGAGCGTTGAGGCCGAATGGGCATTCTAGGAGGGGCGAAACTCTATTATAGCGTTGCGTAAGGCGACTGGGCATCATTAGCTAGATTTAAAGGGAGATTTTTGCACATTTGGCACTTGTTAACTGCTCAATTGAAAAGGAGGAAAGACAAAGACCAGGGAGATCAGTATTCCTTGGCACGTTGGCGAGGGCAGGACGGATTGGAAGAGAAAAACTGGTGACAGTGCCATGCGGGCCCATATTCTTGTTGTGTTGCTGGTTCCCTTAGTTTAGAAATCCGCGCCATCGCGAGAAAATGTCGTGTATGCTTGAGTTAGAGCAAGTAAAAAGATTTTGAAGTAATCGGGGAGTGAGATGAAAGAAGGGTTTTCGGTTTACAATGCACTTGGTGTTTATTTATAACTGGGGCGTATGCAGAAATTAATTACGTGGGAGGAATTTGGAAAGTTGGGGCCGGGCTTATGGAGGGGGAGGCATTATGATCGCCATAAGGAATGTTACATGCTTGGAATGTTTTCTAATGGTGTGCTTTTTTTCGCTTTCGTTTGTGCCTTGGCTTTAGGCGCGGAAATTGCGTGCATCCCAGCAAGAAGCATTGTTGCAAAACTGCGTCCAGCAAACGGAAGAATTAACGCAGTGGATGACCCAGGTTGCTTCCGCCTTAGAAACGGGCGTGACGGATGCTAATCAACTCGCGGTAATGAATGAAAATGAGCTTGAACGGAGTATTATACATAGCTGGTTTTAAAATTTTGAAAATGGTAACCTTAAGACCCTTACAATGCAAATTTAATGCGTACAATATTAGAAAAAGGGGTAGGATGGACGTCGTGAATTGGCATTATCGTGTACCACATTTTTGTAAACCAACATTTTATATTGAAGAGACAGGAACGTGAAGGTACTCGACGTACCCAGTACGTTTGACAAAGAATCCCACGTTGTTCACGGTGTCAAATAAATGAAAGGGGAAGTCTGAGCGATGTTGGTAAAAAGGGGTACAGCTAGTAAGACGTTTTAGTCTCACCTGTAAGATTTTTTATGGACTAAGATGCAAAAAACCTGTTTCAAAAATTTAATGCAAAAAACGTTGCTAACGAATGCTGTCCATGAAAACAAAGGACAGAAGTGCCACTTTTCCTCTGTGTCCATTTTTTAAATATTTTACATGATTTTCATTTTCGCGACAGTGAATCCATAAGCGTAACATAGAGTCAATCAGAAGCAGGAGATGCGTAAACCGAGGCTTCGTCGTACTTTCCGTTTCTTTTATTTTTTAAGCATAGTCGAACCCGGAAGAAAGAGAAAACTATCTCTAATAGAATTCACGACGGCAGTGTGACTGATTTGTGGCCAAAAAAGCGAAGAACTCACCTTGTTCGTGTGTATTTTGTCCGTACTTCCAATATCTTAGGTCTGTGCTCATATACAACTTATTTTGTCATTGGGCTTTTGTTGCCAGATTTAATCTCTAGTCTTCAATTTACCTTGGTTAAGTTCAATTTGTTCTGCCAGTTTGTTCGCTTAAGCTCGCAAGTCCTCACGGACCTTGCTGTAAGGGAATGAAACATGCAGACACAGGCTCTTACGTCCGGGTTTGCCCGAGGTGTAATGGCTTTTGGTTTTTGTCATAGAATTAGCTTGTTACAGTACTTAAGTGGTGTTCTCTTGCAAATGGTTTTCTCGCGAATTTTTTTTTTCGTACGTCTGAGTTTAATCGTGATGTGGAGATCGCATGGAAGTTGCCCGTTTGTAAGAGCTCGAAACTACTTGACTCTCGCTTATATGACATGTCTGGATCGAAAGGAATGACTTCTGGGGCTTCTGCCGTTAAGAGTAGTATCGCACCCGGTTGTAAGACGCACATAAATGTTAAGAACAATGCCTCTTACATACGGGCGTGCTTAGAATGGGTTTAACCGTAACCTTTAACAAGTTGAGCCAAGACAAGTAGTTGCTAAGAAAAATTCGCGTACGAGCGGTTCATTTTCTCACGTTAGGACCTGCATATAATTATTATTCGTGTATTATTGTACTTCATCATTCGATGACTTTTTCTTTTTTGTGCGTTCTATTACACGGGGAAAAGTTTGTGTAACTGAGAAAGGTGGGAAGAAGCTCTGTGTTCCTTTTGTTTGAACTTGTATTCTCTTTGGTCTTTTTGCAGGCACTGGAGGCAGAGATTGTATCTAAACAAGCAGCCATTAGGTCGTTGAACGAGACAGCGCTCGCTTTGCAACATCAACACATCCAAGATCATGCCTCGCTAGTGGCCAACATTAATTTACAGTGGCAGCGCATTGAAAGACAGTTCCAATCTTACCAGAGCCGTCAGGAGGAAGACAATATGGGTGCCGATTGGGTGACGCGAATTAACAAACTCCGTGAGGCTGTTTCCTCTTGCGCTCGACAGCTCCACAGCCCGCCGTTATGCCTGAAGGACTTTGAACAACTCGCTAACCAAGAAGAAACGTTGAAAGTAAGAACCTTTAGAGAGCAGCGTTTGATTTTCGTAGCTGCCCTAACCTTTTAAATCGTACAGGAATATTTCGAAGAGTAACTGTACCGATTAGAACAATCCATTTACAAGTAGAAAATCGTGTAGAATGATCCCACATGGAGAATGATTACTAATCGAACGCGTAGAGTTTTATAGTTTAACCATGATTAGAATTGCATACTAATTGAAGTTCAGGATTTTTTTAAATGTCTTTTATTTACTTATAATCAAAAAGCACAAAAGGATTCAAAAACCTGTTTTGAAGTGAAAGGGACTTTTAGTCATTAGCTGCAAATGGCAGATAAATCTTAGTAATTAACTGGTGATAGTGCTGAGAATAGTTGCTAATTTAATGAATGATTTCTTAGTCGATAAAAGCGGCGCTGAAGAGTGTACGGGAAGGAATGGAGCACTTAGAGCATGATAAAGCTTCGTTACCAGATACCGAGCAGATAAAACGCGTCTGGGAGAAATTGCACGAGGAGTGGATTCTTCTGCAGAAGAATTTCGAAGAGAAACAGAGGTAAGAAACCGAAAGATTCCTTATTATCGTCTTCTTTTCTACAAAGGAAAAAAGTCTTAAAATGAGGGAATTGGTTGGTAGGTCCACCGAAAAGGCGTCTGAAAAGTGGCGGCACTTGCATCACGACTTGAAAACCATGGACGATTGGCTGCTAAGTACCGAAGATGCGTTAAGGGAGAGGCCGTTACAAGGCGCGGATAAGGAAGAAGTGCAAAGACGGGTGAAAGATTTGGAAAAACAATGCCATGCGAAAAAACCGTAAGCAGTTGCTTTCGCAAACCTAATGTCGTATTAGAAAATAAATTATGAACAAATTTACAGGAAATATTTGAAAGTAACGAGTATGTTTGAATGCTTATACAGGTTGATGACGTCTTTGGTTAACATGTGCAAGGAGATTGCGAGCCAGACAGCGACGGCCGATGGAAACCTATTGAGAGAAAAGATGGAAAGTTTGAATAAACGCTGGAAAGTGTTGAACAATGTGGTGACCTTAGCACGGGAAAGGTAAAACTACGCACAGACATTGTTTTCGTTGCTAAATTCAGCAGAATGTTTCGTTGATATTGGAAGTAACAACTTAGAGATACTTCCAAGATACTTCATAAAAGATATTTAAAAAAAATCATTCAAGAAACCCTTGTTTTGATGCGAAATGGGATGAAAAGTTCTACTATTCGTTACTTTCAAGGAGCATGCTGAAATTCTCGATTATTTTCTATGCTAGTACTTCTATATTTGTAAAATGACGTTTATAAATTCATACATTCATGTATGTATTGAAAACTTTTCAGTGCCAATCAGACGGATTTGAGTAAAGCGGAAATCGCGGAAATTTTGGGCTTACATTCATGGCTCACACGTGTTCAACATTGTTTGGAAACACATGCCAATCCTGCCGACGCACACGCCCTACATTCTCAACTTAATGCCGTCAAAGTAATTTTTGCCACCGTTTTTCCCTATTTTTGTGAGAATTATTCTAGTTTTCTTATTTTATTCATTTATTCCTAATCACTCATACTTATATATGTTTTCTCGTAGTTACTTGCATTTATTCATTAGTTATTTTTATTAGTCATATTTAGTAGTGCATCAAGTTTGTGCATGGTCTCGCCAAATAATGTAAAGGAGTAAAAAGTATTTGTTTCACATATCTTCGGAATTTCTGCTTTAGGGAAGCAAATGTTAAATGTAAGTTGTTCTGGCAAGTACTGACTAGTAGACTTGAAGAATCTTCTTTACACATATGATGTACGAAAATCAAGTGCTTTTGTTGGAAACAACAAGTTGGACTTGTTTTCAGAATGTCAGTTTTTTTTAGTAGATGCCCAAGCTCGCCAGTTGTCCTTTGCGACCAAGATTTTTTTTTGCCCACACACTTAGGTGATC
Organism: Triops cancriformis; assembly: GCA_020615345.1. NCBI lineage: Eukaryota > Metazoa > Arthropoda > Branchiopoda > Notostraca > Triopsidae > Triops > Triops cancriformis. Next base: position 42,528 of record JAHZNP010000614.1, read on the forward strand.
ACGTCTGTTACCTGGGTAGTTCACCAAATAAGTTTCAAGTGGTTTTAGTTTGAATAACGGCTGACAGCCTTGGCAAAGCACAATATTTCACTTACTCTTAGCCTTCATCCTAATAAGCGGTTTTGGGTAGAAGAAAAAGTTAGGAACGCAATCAGGCCGTTAAAGAAAGTTTACCGCTTAAACCCAAGGCTCTTTGTACCTTTCATGTTCCAGCACTGATCCCCTAATTTAAGCGTATTTTTTAAGTCAGCTGACGTTTTCTTCGGGAAAAATACTTGATTTTCGTAGAAGACGCCTGGTCTTTGTGAACTTCGTTGATGTTCGATCCCAAGAAATGAAGCAATACTAAAGAAATGATGTTAAAGGGCCAAAACTTTGCAGGGCTTTTGGAATGCAGCGTTTGAAAGCTTAATGCCATAAAATGTGATTATTTAGTGCCATTTGCGTAGGGCAAAAAAAAGTCCCGAAAACCTTAAGACATAAGGAGAGTCGAGAGAAATGGAGTGGTATTATAATCAAGTATTCCTTGGTTTGATGTTAGAACTATGAAGAGGAATTGGCGGGTAACAAGCAACGGTTGAGAAAAATCCGAGATACTAAGCTGCAAGCGTCTTCGGATATAGATTTATTGCTTCATAAACTGGAGCAAGTGGAGTGGGCCTTAGCTGGCCGTAGAGAGGCCATTGATTTGCAGCTCGAAGATCTGGACAAGTTTATCAAGTTACTCGATAGCGCCATGGAAGACACGAGCGTAAGAATTTATGGTTTTGCGATACTCATGGAACCTTTTAAATCTTTCAACATGTTTTCCTTTTCACTCCTTTTTGCGTTCTTTTCATATTCTGCCTCCTTCGTTTTCCTTCTTTTTTTTGTGTGTGTATTTTTATGTGTTCATTATTTAGACGAAATTCTCAAATCTCCTATTCATCTCAATTCAGTTACCAACATTTGCTTGTCGACCCAGAATGAATGAATACTCACGTATTTGCATTTTCAGGTGAACAAAAACGAGAAAATCCAAGAAGTGATGAGTAAATACTCGAAATTGGAAAGCGGATGCAAGCTGGTGAACGCACACGTGCCTTACGAAATTCAAGTCAAGATTGATTACTTGCAAAAGCAGAAAACGGTTGTAATGAAGCTTACTGCCACTTCGCCCAAGTTGCGTAAGTCAAACGCCCTTTTGCACTTGTATTTTAGTTTACATTTTTCGAGGACGATTATACGCCGAATAATCGGCGTGGTTCGTCTTTAAATTTTTAAACAAACAAACAAACATTTTTCGAGGCGTCGCGACCCGCGGCATTTTCGCCCTTGAGGAGCAGCCGAACATTCGTGTAAAAGGGCTTGCCAGTTTTTAATGAGCAAGTGTAATCGTAAACCTTCTTGCCGTGCGTTAAAAGCGTTTTTGCGAGGTGGGGGTGGAAAAGAGGTTTTACTATTGAGTGGGTTGTTTTGTGTTGCAGGCTTGGAAGGCTTGGAACAAACGTTATCCAGCTTCCAGACCCTATCCCCGTCACCTTTGACACCTACTCCGTCACCCAGTTTGAGCCGAACCAGTGTTCCTTCCACGCCTACTACACCCGGCAGTATAAGATCGTCGCAGCTAGCCGCGGGAAGTTTAGTCGCCTCGCTGGATAAGTCCATTTTGCAGGTAAAGCACTTTTTCTCCTGTGTCTATTTTCCCCCTTTTTGCTCGACGAGGAATATTCCCTTTTTTATCACAGTCTTATCGACAGAAATGGAACCAGTGCATACAGAAAAAAAACGCTTGTAAGAGACTGTTTTTCGTACCATGCTGGGGTGTAGGAAGTTCCGTACGGTAAAGAACCGCATGTGAAGGGCAAAGAACCCGTTTGTCAGAAGAAGAAAAAAAACGTTCGGAGCATAGACTTTTTGTCAGATCCGTTCAAACTTGTCTAAATAGTACGCAAGTGTAAAGGATTGCGCGGTAACCATTCCGCGTGGAAAAGCCCATACATATCGTTCAAACACGGTTGTACGGGACCCGCATTTATGAGAAACCTGTTTGGGAGAGAAAAATTATGGGCACTGTTCTGGGCTGTACGAAGTATGATTTTCTTTTTTAAGATGTGAGGGACCCGTTTGTAAGAGGAAACCACTTGTGAAGTAATAGAACGAAACTTACAAGAAAGGTACTTCAGGCCCCGGTATACACAACTTCCGAAATTTTTAAAAAATAAAAGATAGGGACACGCTTTTATTCTTAGAAGGTAGGGCTGCTCAAGTGACTTATAACAGAAGCAAAACGAAGTCAAACAGAAACTCTGGTTAGCGGTAAAGCATAATAAAATCAAACAAAACTTGAAATTTCATACACAATATCACAAAAACTACCAAACAGATCTCTTTTTTCTCTTTATCATAAAACTTTAAAAAATCAGAGCTAGTGCACTACATTGCCCGATTTCCATTTTTCTGTATAATAAGAAAGTAGCACACATTCAGTCATAGTTTACAAATTTGTCGAACTCCTTTTTTCGCAAAAACTCGATGTTGTGTACTAGTCATCACTAATAGCAACTTTACTATCGAAACAATATCTTTGAAATTTTGACCGTTTTCAAATTATGGTGTCTGAAATCTTCCCATGTTATTTGCCCATAAGGGGTTTGTGTATACCGGGGCCTTCATAGGAATTCTCGTGATACGCGGGGCTAGGTATACTAAGCTCTGGGGTAAATTCCCGCGTAAAGCGAAACCCAATATTTCATCTACAGTGTCTAAACTATCGCACTTCCTCACACGCTAGTTGAAAGCCCAGATTGTAAAAGACTGCAGAAAAAGATCTATTCCGGCATCGTTTGCATGCCAAAAAGAGCTGAAAAGTTCTAAATTATAGCGCTAATTTTTTTGTCCAATTTCTTTGCGCAAGCAATGTTAGTAGCAACGAGCTAAGCTCACGCCGTAAGACTTTTTTTAAGAGCTGAAAAGTAAACGCAGTTCCATACCAATGTATCCCGCTTGTAAGAGATTGTTTATATTGCCCGGGCATAGGAATGCACCCTAGTTGAAGAAATGCAATACTATAGAAAAGAGAACTGTTTAAGAGTAAACTGCTCTTTGCAGTGTAAATCTTCTGAACCAGAGATTGCCAAACTATGCGGCGCGGCTCCCTTGGCGTCACGGCCATTTGAGAAGGAAGCCGCGGCGTATGGAAAAGTGCTTCGTTCGCAGTGGACCGATATTCGATTAAGCGTAAATCAGGCATTGCAGAAATGGCCTAATCAGCCGGAAACAACGTCTCTGTGGCCCAAACTTACAGCGTTAGATTCCTTAACATGTCAGCCAGTTTTGAGCTGCGTGCTAGTTACTGTTAGCACGCCGGCTAGATAGGGGAGAGTGGGGCTCGTTCGGACACGGCACCTCCGTCCAATCGAGTTATCCAGCGACACACAGTAATAATATTCTTGAGAAAAATCCTGTACGAACCTATTATGTAGACGGTTCTTGTGGGGAAAGAAGAATTAGTTCTATGTCAGCGTTTGGAAGTTATGCGCGTTTATGTGAAAATCGCATGCGTAACTAAATATCCCCAACTTCACATCAGTTGTTGCTTTTCTCCTTTAGGT
>JAHZNP010000615.1:0-46014 GCA_020615345.1 Triops cancriformis
AAAAGTACGACGGGGTCTATGTTTTTGGTGACACGGTAGAATTTTTGGCCGGCTCCACACGGACCTTGCGTTTTTACTTCGTAACATTCTGATGGCGCGCATTCTCTGTTACTTAAAAACCATTAAATAAATTAATATAATACGTACGCAATGTGCACACTCACGTAAAGACCAATATGCATCCATTGTTAAAGGAGGGCCAAACACCAGAATTCCCGGAAGGCAAACCCTCAGTTAGGGAGGTAACTACCGATATGACACAGAATACAATATCTTGAGCTAGCATAATGTATATCCGTACTAGAGCGTCCTATCCAAAAAGAAAAATAATGAACTTCATTCGATTAGGTGTTTTCGAGCTAGCAGTCGAAACATGAAGGCCGAAATTCAAAAATATATATATATATATATATATATATATTCGAAGTTTATTCAAATGGCAAGTTTCACTTCGTCAAGGTGTCCTAGAGGTCTCCTCTGAAGGTACCACACGGACCATAAGAAACTATTCGTCGCCTGGAGTTAAAGAGAGTCTCTGATGTCTTACAAGTTCGAGCTGACGTTTTCAAGATGAAGACTGTAACTCCTCCTGAGCTGCTCAACCCGTTTTTTTTCGCCTTTGTGAATGTTCATAGGCAAGCCTTGATCTATTGTGTTGTGCTACGTGTTTCTCCTTTAAGGCCTCTGTATACCCTTTTTCCTATTTTTACACTGCTTGAATGCGAGAAACGAGAAAATTGCGTTGACGATTTTTTCATAACTACTGGTATTTTTCGATCATTTACCAACCCAATATTTTCAATTCAATAATACCTAGAATATAACGTTGAGAAAATTTCGAAGTTCAGAATGTTGAAAAAAAACTAACAAGTTCTTTGAACAATAGTGAATTATCTTGATCTTTTTTCAAAAATATCGCTTCGTATAATTCCAAGAACAGAACTTTAATGTCAAAATCCCTTCAAGAAGCATTGAATGATAAATGCAAAATTGTCCACGCAAGTTTTCCATGGAATCGTCCATATGAGAAGGTCGGTATAGAGTGGCCTTAAGGTCACGGTGCCCCCTTAGCGGTCTAAAATGTTAAAAACATTTATTGACAGTAATATTACGAAATTTTAGCAAAGTAAAGTAAAACTTGTTTTTTTGTCAACTAGTCAATTATTTGGCTTAAGGCCACGGTTAAGGCCCGTACATAGATGGCACTAGTGCGACATACAATTTCTCTACTAAAATTCAGAATAATTGCAAAAACTGCGTTGACGATAATTCAAAACTGGTAGCTCGGATTTTCATCATGTGTACATAAAAAATCTTAGAAAAAACAATTTCACTTGGAGATGAAAAGTTAAAAACTTTAGTTAAAGCCAAATAGTTTACTAATTGGTAAAATACAAAACTCAAGCTTTACTACACTCAGCTCAACTTACATAACTTTACTGTCAATATTGTTAAAAAAACACATTAAACCATACTCGCGAAATAGTCCACGCAAGTTCCCCATGCTATTCGATCATAAGCGGTAAGGGTGCACCGTGGCATTAATGAAAGGAATTTGCTTCCCTTTCCATTTCACCGTACGTTTTTTAGGTTTGATAAAATACACGTCGCTAAAATAATTCCTTCGTACAGTGTAACTGCTGGCTTACGCACAGCATGTACAAGTAAAGGGTAAAAAAACCGGCGGGGGAAAACAGGTACAGTGCGGTGCGGGTATGTCCAGGCAGTGCTAAAAAAGGGTTGTCTTCTCCCGGCTTGCCTAGACTGTTGGCAAAAGCATAACCCTGCGGAACGAGTTTGGCGCTTGCCTGAACATGCCCTTGCCATTTAAGCGCGCTGGTCCCCCGCCGGTTTTTTTGCTCCGTACTGTACATACACCTATCGTTTGACGTAATTTTAAGAGCAAAGTAAAAGAACGATGCAGCCTCGTACGAGATGCAGACAGCAACGGCGTTCAAAATTTACCAGGAGATTCAATGCACAATTGAGGAAAATCATATTTTCATTGGGTACTAGAATATCTTAAGAAATACTTAAGACGTTCGACATTATATCGCTCTTATGAGATATTTCTGAAGGAATGACAGGAAATTGGGCTATGGCACTAGTGCCCCTTTAGTAACTTACGAACTTAAGAACTCATCTTAAATTAGACAGAGGTTAACATACCTCTGAAATGAAAACGTACGATTGATTTCTTCACGTCGATATTCGGCTTTGGTCGAACTCCACTTGTGAATCAAGGGTACAAATCTGCGTCGAAATGATTAATTGTTCCTGTGAGTATTTGCCCACTGTAAAGAATGATGCGAAAATTTAGTAACTGGTAACCCCTTCGTAGGAAGTTACAGTACCGTCTGCCTTGATCAGCCGGCGAACTACGGTTTTTATGTCTGTCTCTTAGCCTTGGGCCAACTTCTGACCTCGTGGACTGTCTGCTGTTCAACGAAAACGCATCAGACTTCCGGTTACGTTTTTTCGATACGGAAACTGGGATGCTACACTAGTGCAATCTTAGAAAATGTTTTCTCCTTAGCCAGTTCGCGTAAGCTTACCAAGAAAATCAGTAGTAATAGAAAGACATCACGACACAAATCAAATTATAGCCTATGAACGGCAAGTTTCTAGAAGCTGTAAATTCGACATTTTATTAAAACATGTCATAAAGTAGTTAAGAAAATAACAAAGATGACGTACGAAAATTAAGTCCAAATCTGCTTTTGGCACTTTTCATATGAAAGTGGTTCTAATTATTTCTCATCGTTGTTACCTATCAAGAACTAAATGTTTCGTATTAGTAGAGTTTCTACGAAATACGTGGGTTGTAGAATGTAACGTTAAAGCTGTAGCCACATGTTTTCTTCAGTACTCGTAAAACGAGGCATACAATGCCAAGAGCAGATGCAGAGTGACAACGGCTTGTTTCAAGTAATTGCGATTCTTTTGACAAATCTGGAAGTAAATCATAATGAATAAGCTTAAGTTTGCAAGTTTTCGTAGCGTCGGTTTCTGGCAACCGTTTCATAATAATTAATTCAAAATCTAGTTATCATAAAAGTTAATATGCCATGAAAAAAATAATGTATAAATCAGTTAATGCTACAGAAAGTTCGATTGACTAATTTTCTTATAAGGATGGGGTTTATGTCCAATCTTTTCGGCCTCTAGCACGAACTAGTGGAACGAAGCGTATTTTTTTATTTAAAAAAACTATTGTATGAATACAATAGCTCGACTAAAAGCCAAAACACCTTGGTAATTCTCGGAAATTTTGTTTGAGACTATATATTTCAATTTGTTCACAACGCAAACACTGAAGACCCATGAAATTTCCTAACTGCCTTATGTCTTCCTTACATGGTAGATAGTGAACTATTTGTAAAGTTTTTTTTCCCGGAGGACACGAAGGCCCTTGAGTTCTCGTTAACTTTTTATTTTAAACACGCTCACTGTAGAAGTGGACTATTTTTTCTAGGTTTTCCAAATCCGGTTTTTGACTCTTCGGTATGATTATTCGATCGAAATATATCGTCACAAGACAAGTCGCGAGGAGGGTGGGGATGCATAATTGTTATAATAGTACAACAGAATGGTCGGTAAAAATGACTATAGCACACAGGGCCATAGGTAGGATTTTGGGTGGGGGGTGGGGGTATGAAAGTTTCGGGGGGGGGGTTCAAACCTTACCCGAAATTTTATTTTATAATGGGGAAGATAGGGAATGACCAAGTGTCTAAGAAAATTGCACATGAAAACCCCCATCGAAACTCCCCCCCCCCGAATTGAAATCCTGGATACGGCCCTGTATGTATGTATCCGTGAACTGTATCTGTATCTGAAACTACATAGTTGTTGAAGATCCAACTACGTCAGAACGGACTAGGACATGTGAAGCATTTACTTGCTAAGTTGAGGCTTGTTCGGGACAGTAGATTTTTTTACTTCAAAGTTGCCTGCGATGGCTTCGCTTAAAGGAGATAACGTATTTTAGTTTTCTTATTTCTTATGAAATTGTACAGTACCACAGGCTTGTATGCCATTGTGCGTTTACCGAACGTTATGCATTTGAATTGAGTGCGCTTTCGTACTCAGTCGCTAGGGGACGGTGGTGTGTTGTCGGCGCTACACTTGCATGCGACGCGTCAGTCGTGTGCGTGCTTTCTTGATGTGAGGTGTGTATAGTTGAAAAAAGTTTGGTTCTTGTGTTATTATTGCCTTTAATGTGCTTTTTAATTTACGAGTTTCAGTTGGTTGGACCCTTTTGTGGGTAGCCTATATTATCTTTATTCAGTGTTTTTCGCTAAAGCTTTTCAGTGGAATTTCTGTAGAGACTAATTTCAAATAAGATGTGAAGGCGGTGAGGGAACAACTTTGCCCAGGACAAGGATTACGTTTTATTGATATTTCCAGTTTGTGTTTCTCACAAGGCTGAGTTTTCAACGACGTATTTTTTCCAGTAAAGATATTATTCTTTAACTGTCTTAATTTCCAATCGTTGTAAATCTTCGTTTCACGGAACTAGGTTGAAATTACGTAGATCAAATAGAAAAAAATAGTAGTTTTCCATTTGTTTTGTAGACTTTCCTCAGTTAAGACGTATGTCAGTTTAACAAAGATAAATGTGTTTTGTGGAAATCAAATTAAAGTGAGCTTTGAGGACGTGGCACTTTTTCTAACGTCATGCGTTGTGATTTTTCTTGCATTATCTGAAGTGAAGGGGGAAATGTTTTGGAAGTTACGCTTTTCTCACCCTTTTCTGGCGTTCTTTTGCAACGTTTTTTTTTCACCTTTGGAAATAAACCGTAGATCTACTGCCTTACTGACGTAGGTGTTCCCGGACGCAAATTTTCAAACCCCAACCCTACCCAGCCGGAGATAGGGAAAATCTCGTGGAAAAGGTTCATCCAGCGTTACCATATTTCACCTAACCTAACCTAACCCAACTTTACATATCGTTACCTAACTAAACCTAACTTAATCTAACCTAACTTAACTAACCTAATCTACTTTTGAAGCAAGTGGCAACGCTGAGGCTGGGTAGGGTTGGGGTTTGAAAATATGCTTCCCAGACGAGTTTCAACATGTTCCCCCTCAAGCATAGTTTGATTGACATTCACTGTGCGGAAATGGTTTTGGGACCGTAAGATTCTGTTCACAAGTTGTATTCCTAATTTGTACCAATCTTAACGAAATATTTATATTTGTAAACACACTAAACCAGGTGTCATACTTCTTGTTTCGTAAACGTTTTAGACGTGGAACTTCACTTTGTTCATGTCGACTTTCTTAAGTTTTTTATCAGCTTCCAGGCGAAAAACTGTCTTTATTTTTTTAATAAACCATATTTACTTTCCTAAAATTATATATGTATCTAGTTTAATCAAACTTTAAGATCTTTGGCTCGACATGTAGAGTTTTTCTTTTCTAAATTGAAACCTTGGTTTTGTTGAGTTCTTTCTTGTAGAATTAAATTAAATGTAACAATTTTCCTCTTTATTAGGCTTTTCAGCTGGCTTTTCCCTTGGAGCGATGCAATTGTGGCAGCCCAAGCGTTGCCAAGTGGTCAGTTTCACTGCCATGAAGCCAATTGTGAGTGCATGCTCTGTGTTTCCAAATCCTTCTTTGTAACCTTCCTTATTCTTCTCACAATGCGAATTAAAGTTATTTTGCTGTTTTCTTGCCTGCCCTGTTAGCCTTGTGTTACATTGATCTCCTTTCGTTTCTGTGTCGGTTTTTCCCTAAGCTTGTCGCTTTTTCAGGACTTCTGCTTTGTACAATAGTTTTGCGCGTCAAGGTGTTTCCTGTTAAAGCCATTTTTTATTTGTTTTTGCGCTCTCTGTATCTCAGCATTGTGACGTTCTATCACTTTTCTCTACATCCGCAGTATATTTAAAACTTGGTTGCAAAATAATCATTTTTCTCATCTACTTGTTACTCAAAAAAATCTTTACATGTGTTTTTAAGTTCACTTTTCCCATGTATAATTTTGTGTGTTATTGAAATAATAAAAAGGATTAGCAATGAGAAGATGCTCACGCTGAATCTTAAAAAAATCTTTACTGCTGCTGAAATGTTGTTTTTATAATCGTGGCTTACTATTTTTTCGCACTTGCCTAGTGGTTCTCCTTTACATTTTTCTACCGCTTTTATAACCGTTTCTCTTTCAAATCTGCGTTAGTTGGCACGAGACACCTCCGAAAATACGTTTGTCAAAAGCGGAAAAATATACGCAGAATTCTTATTTTTCACCCGTTGCTGTATTTTGGGATATTTTTAATACACTTTGTTCCAAAAAATCGTGTTTTTCAAATTTCCCGCAAAAATAGCGACCGCCTTCCGGAAATTCGGCCTCCTATTGGTTGAAATCCGAGAAAGTGGGCGTGGTTCAGTTTCCGAGCAGGAAAGGCCTTTTCCGGGTTATTTTCCATAAGAAGCCCCTTCAGAAATTGTGAAAAACTGGGAACTCCGCCTTCTTTCCCATCCTTGCTCCTCCCTTAACCTGTTTCTATCCCTTGCGCTCACTCCTATCCTTCCTTTTCCCCAAGCAGCTCGGTTTCCCGACCACTTGGTACTCAAGACCGGACAGATGCAAGCACGATAGGGAGAAAGAGCAAGGGAGAAACTTGGATCAGGGAAAGATGGAGGAGTTGAGTATATTTATCCCGGAACGCCTGGGTCTCAATAAAATAACCAGTTGATCCCGGGGATCGAACTTGCGTCTTCACGATCACGGTGTTACCCGTTAGACCGCTACACCAATTAGTTCATGTGTACGTAAAAATAATTTATATATAAACAATGTGTAAAGATAGGAATATAAGCGAATGTCTTTTAAACATCTGAGACATTTAGCGTAAGTATAATCGCTTCAGTGATATATGTACCCGCTCCAGTTATATAAATCTGCTGGTATATAACCCATTACAGCCACGAGCTGCTCTCGACGTGATTCAAATAAGAATAAGAATAATATCAAATCGCTCCAGTAAAAGACGATACATTTCTTTCCCTTGATTTTTCTTCAGGTACGGATGTTTTCCTAGCGCGAGTTAACACGATTTCCACACTCATGGCGTCATTTTTCTATCAACAATGAAGACTTAAGCACGACAAATAATAAGTATCGCGATGGTTTCTTGAGAGTTGCATTTGGTATGCAATAGATGACACAACGATACGCCCGAACAGTTTTTTATTATTTCTGTCTTGTTTCCACACGCTTTCGCAAGAACGTACTTGCGTTACTTCTTTCGTAATCTTGCCTGTTGCCAAAACGATGAAACACTAACCAAGAAACAAAGAGACTGTCTCTTGTTTGATTTAGTAATGACAAGACCTCTTTTCTGGCGATTCTCAGGCTGACGACCTTGTATAGTCGGAATTATCAGCTGCTGTTTTATCTTTAGAAAACGGCAGGGCCCTGCAGGAGCCGTCTGCAAATGGATGATGCCATTAACTCTCGAAAATCTCAAATGTTTTTAAGTCAACACTGGGATGCTAAAGTTGAAATACATGTACTTAGCAACTTGGACATATACAGACGAACTAGCAATAACCTAGAACAAAAAAAAAGAAAAAAGGATATTGCCCACTTTTGAACTGCACCACGATTGCGTGCTCACAATTTTTTTTTCTCACAAAATTTTTCATATTCTTAAGCCATCCTATACAATGTCGTTGTGCTTTTCTAACCCATTTTTTGCTTCGTGCGCATAGACCTTCGTCCAGTCTGTTGAATCTGGCCGTGCAAATCCGCAGCAACTGCAGCCGAAGAAATCGACTACATTTTGCGCAATTCCTTTGTTAAACGGACTGCGATGGTTTTTCGCATTGCCTGACACATGGAAGTGTTTATAGCGAGGGGCATTCAATCTTTCATTGGTGGTCATTGCAACCACAACGCACTAGAGGAGTACAATACACTTTAGTTAACGATCTTTGCATTGCATACTTATCTCATTCTTTTCCAGATCCAATAAATCAGCGAGTGGCAACAAAGAGTTAAATCAAATCTACAGCTAACTACTCCAGTGAAGCTGAACGAAAAGTTTCACACCTGGTAAAGTTGGCACACCAGAAGCGCTCCGACCCATAAACTGTGCACTAGAGCATTGCAGGCTATAAAACTAAGCCAGCCGTCACATCTTAAAACTTGTAGCGCCGTTCCAACATCCCACTCTGCATGATCGAGGCAATTTTGGGACCAGAAATACGTACAGCCCCACAGAAAGCATAGGCATGAGGTGAACAACAACGCCAAGTAGTTGACAAATGATCTGTGATTGCGCCATCCTTCAAAAACGCAAAAAAATTAACATCTTAGGAAACAAACCAAATTAATATTCGCTATTACCAATACAATTTCCTACCCACGGACAGTGGTGGTCAAATTTAGCTATACATCGCTGACAAACCGAGCAATGTTTCGATCTTAAGGGCCGTTTGATTAAACACGTACTACAAAAGACTTGGGGATCGAAACCAATTCCTTGCTCGGCTAATTCCCTGATCATCTACAAAGTTCGTTTCCATGAAATAACTTTTCGTGCTTCAAATTAGAGTTCAAAGTTGGCGTACTTTAAATTTTTCTTCTAGGGGATGGATAATAGCGCCAGGATCACCTCGCCAAGTGCTATAAAACTGGTGACATAAAAGGATTGCGCTAGTATAGAAGACAAGATTGGCTACAAAGGTCACGTTAGGCATTAGCCAAAGCACCCACGTTAAAACTACCCAAAACTATGGAGAAGAAAATGGGTTAATGGGCATGGAAAGGCATTGTTAAGTTTTGTACTTTCGTCGCCAAGTAGATAAATACTGGCAAGACGGTCATAACGCGATGATCATGGACTCTATTAAGGAAAAAGGGCGTGGAAAAGAATCCTACAGCAAAGAGGACGACTTTGCTCCAAACTGGTAATGACGACTGACACAGCGAAGCCATCAAATAGTAGAGCAAGAAAGGCATACTGGATACAACGTAGAAACGCGTTTCCTATGTTTGTTTTGTTTTACAAAGTACAAAACTATTATGGCATAAGTTTCTTTAGTGTGCTCAAAGGGGAATTTTTTAAAAAAGTAACACTTGCCTTGTCACACAACGGTAAACAAGTTCTTCCCTGTCGTGAAGGCTTTGCTTGTCGTGAAGCTAACAACCGCAGCTTTTCGCCCGATTTAGCTCCAATCCATCCAGGAGACTTTGTGACTAGAAGATCATAGCATGTTTCGCCCTAGTATGACAAAAACCTTCCTGTACTAATCCCAAAAGACAGTTGGCTGTTTTACTTGAAAGTTAGGTATGTCTAATGGCGTTTGCTTTTCTACCATACTAAGAATCGCAGTGGAGTTTCGACCCATAAAGGCCCAATGTAGCGGAGTATTTCCATGAACCGTGTCTTGTATTGTAAGTGATGAGCCAGAAGAAAGTAAAAGGCGAACAGGATCCAACCTAAGAGATCAGAACATGAGCAAATAAGGAAATGATAACACACAAGCTTTACGTTTGAGTTCTTAAAGCGGCCCACATCAACGCAGTCATGCCTTGCTTATCTACTTCGTTAACCCCAACTCCTTTGGCCAAAAGATAAGCTACTATCGAGGTGTGACCTAACATGGCCGCAACATGAATTGGACAACAACCTTCGCCATCGGGGATAGTTGGAGACGCGCCCAATTGCAACAAGAGTACCACCATGTTCAAATGGCCTTGTCTGGTGAGAATTACGGAAAATACAAGATTTATTTACACTAGTAAGTTTGCACTTCAAACCTAATGGCCCAATGGAGAGGTGTGGCTTCCAGTTTGCCCCCGATACTATCCAGTTCGGCTCCTTTGCTAATGTAATAAGAGACCAAGTCTCTTCTGTTGTTGATTGCCGCCCAATGAAGGAGCGTCACTTGCTCGTCGTCTCGTTGGTTCACATCGTAACCACCTTCAATTATGGATTTGCACAATTCAAATTGCCCATACTAGAAAATTGGACGGATTAGATCGACCCGAAATCCTAGTTTCCCACGGGGAGGAAAAGAAAAACTTTTACCTGTGTAGCTTTCACAATATCGACAGAAGCATTTCCGGACATTTTTATATGTCTGGAATGTGGCAGAAAGGACTGCGCTCAAAAATGTTAGTTTTTAACTTGTACTCTGATCATCTGCAAACGCGAAAATTTAGTCAATCTATGAGATTTGTGGGACGCCTACTGCTGATATTTCAACTTACCAAGATGCAAAGGAATATCCGCCAAGGCTTATTTACATACTAAATATGTAGATTACACTATCATAATTCTTATCCCTCAAAGCGCGCTATAAATACTGACAAAAGCCGGTTCCGTACCATGCCCAAATCACAACACAACAGAACTCCTACTCCCCTTGGCAGTCCATGTTTGACAGATAAACATGCTAGTACGGACCTGTGTGGTCCTGCCCTCTAGCGTGTCCTCAGCTGCGTGGCTTCGAAGTATTGTGGCGGTTTTCTTGCCCATTTGATGAAAGAAATGTTAATCGGATTAGGCATGATAACCTTTCTGCTTTTGCGACATTTTAAAAAGTAATGCAACCCGTCTGAATGTAAGTATAAAATGTATTGTTTGTAATAGACAGATTGGATAGTTGAGATGAGCAACGAAAAATGGTGTCGAACCACAGGCTACGTGGTTTTCGCTCTTGCACACCTTTGTATCATTGCGATTACAACCTCGGAAGCTAACGCTATGAGGGAAAGTGAAATTCCGGCTGTATAGAGTAGGAAAGCACTCTGTAAATCGACGAAACGCAACGGCCGAACTCCTTGGGTACCAGCCAGAATATTGTCGCATTTATGGCGACCAGGCCAGTAACGTTTCTGCCAGTAATTAGTCAGCCCGCCTTGTATCATTCGGTGCATCCTAGTTAACAACATAAGTAATAATAATTATAAGGAAGTGACTTCATTGTAATTGAATGCGTGATTTCCAACCACAATAGCTTAAAGAGCGAAGGACAATTTAAATAATAAATAAATAATAAAGGAGAATGTATAAGACGAGGCCTTACTCGGTGTTGAGGGACTTTCGAAATGAACATTTCTTGGAGACAATCAAGGCAACGTAGGATTTGAAGAATTCTTCTCTGGCCAAACTCAATTGGCATTTACCAGACTTTACAGCATCTTCTTTTATGGCAAAAGTTAAGTACGACTTTTCCTGCGAAACACAGACAACTTAGCTGAGGCTGGAACGATCGACGTTATACATGTGATACAAATTGGAAAAGGACAATACTTTGATGTACACAACGTTTCCTCTGGTAACGCGGAACACCCCTTCAGCATCATCGGTTATTAATCGTACTGGCCAATTAAGCAGTCCCCGGCCGATAATTTCGTACGGCCCGCTTTTAGCTGTCTAAAATCATTGAAGTAAGCAGAGTGAGCGTAGTATTTGAGGTTCTCGAATTCAAATACTGTAAATAGGCCTTCCAGGATAGTTCCCTTCCGTACGACCCATTCGATTTTCGTGGTCGGGCTCAGTTTGGCTAGCTCGTCAATAGAATTGACGATAGGTTTCAGTTTGGGAAGCGTTAAGAAGGCCATTAAAGTTCCCACGTACAAATAGACAATTACAACTACACAGAAACACCAAAAGGCGGCCAAAAGCCTCGTTTGATGCAAAGGAGGGACTCGCTGGCCAGCTTTAAGAAACTGTGTTAGCTTTTCTTTCCTTAAATTTGCAAGTTGTGTTACATTGAGTAGACATAACTCCCAAGGCGAACAAAACAGCGTGTCCGTAGTTGGGAACGCGTTCGGTGGACTTGAGGGAGCCAGCTTCACGACAAGGCTGAACGAAACGCTTGTGGCACATGTGTAAAGCGTAAATCGAAACCGGCAGAATGATGAGGGTCACTAGAATCCCGAGCCAAACCTGAAAATTAATTGTAAAAACATGAGTAGTTAGGCACTAAGTATTGTAGCTAATTAATTGTCTATTTCCTGTGTCGCTTTTAGAGAATAAACTACGCGATTCAATGATAACAATACTTAAATAGCTGAAAGTAAGCTAGAAATGTCTCGTAATCTGTAAGGTACTCCTAAAAAATGGCCCCTGGAGAAATTCCTATGCTAACGCCACGACAGTTGCGGGAGCAGGGTCCAACAATATTCTTTATCGAACGTTTCCGTGACTAACAGTCAGCTTTCGCTGTATAAATATTGAATTGTTACTGAGTGCAATGCCACTTGTCGGTAATTCCCAGACTGTTTTTTTATTTTATTTTTTTATTAAGATAGCTGGCATAGGCTCTCGCCTGTTGCCGCAACCATATTAACACATTCGTCGATAATTCGTCAGACTGGTTTATTTTACGCGTTTCTTGTTGCCGTCATTTGTTTCCTATTGCATTGCTTGTATCTGCGACTCACGGTTCGCCATTCCCGAGCACAGCGAAGTTGGGCACGCGACGCGCTCCATCTCGTTTGTAGGGGCTGTTCTTTTAAAGAGTACTATTTGTTGTTATTTTTAACATCAGTAGTCGGAATCATTGACAACAGAGACAAGCTAGCACGTATGTTTAGAGTGTTCAAAGATTACGTCGTAGGTAAAAGGTTTGGTGATGGCAAACAGTTTGCTGTCCTCTTGCGGCGGTGGTGTCAGTAAGGCAGTAGGTTCTTCGTAATACGGAACAGTAAAATCAATGGCCTGGTATCGGGGATAACTGACCGTGAAAGGGCCGATTCCAATGTCGCTTTCCTGAACATACACAATAAACGGTTAGCCTTCCCAACTGTCTATGTAGCATCAAATTACGTCGTTTAACACTCGTCCAACCATTCCTGTCCAAGTACCATTCACCGGGGCGCCAAACGTTTGATCCGGGGGCTCCACAACTTCATATCTGTCTTAAAACTCCATTCTTAAGCTGATGTGTCATCTACTTTTGAATATTGAATGGCTTGCAAAGTGTGGATGTACCTGAAGCCGTACTTCTTGGCCAGTACTTCCACGATCTCGAAAAGATAGCCAGTGTACTTCTTTTGCTGAGTTTCGTAGTTAAAGTCAGCCAACACAAACGGTGGACGCTAAAGAACACGAATCGCTCTAGTAAGGTTCTAGAAAAAGAAAAGTCAATCTTACATGAAGGGTCGTGATCCTTAGCACTTGAGGCCACACGTGAGACATATTTTTGAAAATTCTGTGTACTGCCACTGAACTCTTAGGCAATACTAAAGAAGGTCTTTCGAGTCCGACAACGGAGAAGGCCAACGCACTAGTCGTCGTTACTTCCGTTCGCCGCACCTGGTTCGTCCCGCAAAGCGCACGTTTGGATCGCGTCCCGTTTCATAGCCTACAGAAGTGTATGCTCCATGCAGTATGTATGCTTTTTATGGGATAGTTAGGCACATTACCGAATAATAGGTCAAGCTATTGTTCAGGTACCCTACGATACATCTGCGCGCTAAAACTCTAAGAGACTACTTTACTTTATTTATTGTATCTTCTTTGTTTTTTTATTGATCTTCGAACTATTTGCCAGAGTAGTAATCGTAATAAAGCTGCTTGATAACGAGACCCTCATTGTACGCTTTCAATTGTATGTTTTGACGGAAGAAACTTTCTCAGTAATGGGCATTCGTAAGTGAAATATCGTAGATGTGTTTTGGAAATTCACACGGTACACAGACCTTTTACTTATGCATCGGTTAGGGGTGATTGATTCCTCCGTGGGATCCGTGTTCGTAATATGTTAAAAGCGCATTAAAACTGTACTACGTACTTTGGCTATAATCGATAAAAAGGCCATACTTATGTATGGCCTTTTTATCGATTATAACCCATCATAGGGGAAATTGTAGAAAGAGAATATCAGCGGGGGATCTCGTACTGCGTGGTTGTTGAAATTCGTGCATAGTATACTGTAGTTAGTTTTGTGAAACAACATTTACCAAAACAGTCAACATTCCACTTCCACGGAAGTTATGGCGAACATTACAGTAACACGAAAGCCAAACCTAGAAGTCATGACCGTCATAGTGTTCCGGACTATTTTCTTTAGACGGATCTTTGATCACGATATCGATTATTTGTCAACTTCAGTCGATCCGATCAAATTCTACAAAAACTTTTCTTTTACAAAAATAGACCCCGGATCTTGAAAGATCCTGGTCCGATTATTTTTTTTAATTGACAAGATTATGGCAGTTATTAAGAACTTAAAATTAAAAGAACGGAACATTTTTAAGTTGTGTCCTCTAGGTGGTCTGCTTTTGATCGGCCAAAGATCGGCCAAAAATAGATCCGATCCCTGCCATTTTACGGTAACACGCCTTTTTTTATGCAAGATCCAGAACACTGGACTCACGCGTGACGTTGAAAACTATCCAAAAGATGTACCGAGGTCCGACTTTAGTCCGCAAACACTTTGCAAAATTTACAGTTGACTTGGTTTCATTTTTCTGTAACTTTTCTGGGAGTTTTATTATTTTTATTTTATGCATTGTTGGTTATTCTTATTCATATATCTTTGCGAGTGTTAACTGAATAGCAAGACAAAATAAAAAATAATTTAGGAAGAACACCACAAATCAGGTCAAAGCTAATTGCGTCTAAATGTATTAGAAACTGATCTTGCAAGAATGCTGTCTTGTAGTTATTCTGAAGTACACCTGTTTTACAGTCTTTTCACGTTCTGAATTAGGACACCCATAGTTTTTTTAAGTGAAGCTTTCCTTTTATTCATTAATTAAGGCATGCATTTTAAAGGGAATTTGGTCCTTTTAAAAAGTTTGGTCCATTGTCCGTGCAGTGACGCTAGAGGCGGCAAAAATCTCCAGCCCTGATGGAGCCTACTTTGGAACACTGTTCGCAGTTCAAAGTTCAGTGTCACAACATCTGAGAAGTTTTGGCGGCATAAAGTTGTGTTTTGTAACGTGATTGCAGAAAATTTTTCGAAAATGAGCTTATGGGTAGACAAGTATCGCCCAAACACACTCGACAAGTTAGATTACCATAAAGACCAAGCCCTGCATTTTAAACAAATGGTAACTTTGTTTTCGTACCTAGGAAACACGTTTACTAATTACCCAAAGCACAAATAATTAATTGCTGTAAAACGCTCCATTTTAGGTTACGAAAGGAGACTTCCCTCATTTGTTGGTATATGGTCCCTCTGGAGCCGGCAAGAAGACGCGAATCATGTGTCTTCTGAAAGAACTCTATGGCCCCGGTGTTGAAAAGCTCCGCATAGAACACCAACAGTTCACTGTATGTTGACATGTTTCTTGGTATTTCACGCATACGTGTTAATTCAGCTTTCTGTTAACATAGACGCCTTCAAACAAGAAACTGGAAGTCATTACAGTGGCCAGCAACTACCACATCGAAATCAACCCTAGTGACGTGGGTATATATGATCGCGTAGTCATTCAAGAAATGATTAAAAACATTGCCCAGACACAGCAGTTGGACACTGGTAGCCAAAGAGAATTTAAAGGTAACCTAGCCCACGCTTTCCCCCAATCATTGTTCTGGATCCTTTAAAAAAGATCCGATCAGATCTGATCTGATCGGCGTCTTACCGTAATTTTGTTGGCTTAACCCATGAACCACCACCTTGTCCATTTTTCTTTCTAGTTGTCGTGCTCACAGAAGTGGATAAATTAACCAAAGACGCCCAGCACGCGTTGCGTCGTACCATGGAGAAGTACATGGCCACTTGTCGCCTCATTTTGTGCGCCAATTCTACTTCTAAAGTGATTGCAGCTATCCGGAGTCGGTGCCTAGGTGTTCGCGTATCTGCTCCTATCAGCGAAGAAATCATATCAGTTTTACAAGTAAATTATTGAAGAGTTTAATAGCTTACTAATTTCTGGTTACTGTGTAGCTAACCTGCAAGAAAGAAGGGTTGCAACTTCCCGAATCGCTGGCGCTACGCATTGCTGAAAAATCCGAGGGGAACTTGCGTCGCGCAATGCTTATGACCGAAGCTTGCAAAGTTCAACAGTAAGCAACCTTTTGGAACTCTGTGGTAACCTTCGTCTAATGTACTACGCTTAGATATCCCTTCGCTGCAAATCAAGAAATTGTTGAGCCTGACTGGGAAGTCTTTCTGAGAGAAACCGCTGATAAGATTGTCAAAGAACAAAGCCCTAAATCTTTACTGGAAGTTCGAGGACGGTTGTACGAGTTACTGTCTCATTGTATTCCACCGGAGGTCATCTTCAAGGTAACTAGCGTAGTGTTGTGTGATCGTTATTGAACTCAATCTATGCTTTGTTCACTCGTTTGCAGAAGTTGTTAAAAGAGTTGGTCAAAAACTGCGACGGACAACTAAAAGCCCAAACTGCGCATTTGGCCGCGTTCTACGAACACCGCCTGTGCCTGGGCAGCAAATCCATTTTTCATTTGGAAGCCTTCGTGGCCAAATTTATGTCAATTTATAAGCGTTTTGTCGAAGAAAGCATGCAAGATTTGTTCTGAAAGGCATGCATGACGATGTTATCCATTCAAATTAATAAATGAAATATTTCGTAAACAATCAAACAAATTTTCTTGTCACGTTGAAGTTGTTAGGTGGGCAAGTCCTTAAAGACTGTCCAGCTTTAATTTTTTTTTTATCTTTCATTATAGATTCTTCTCACATAGATAATCAAGACAGAGTTCCACTGCCGGTTGTCTTGTTCAATGAAATGCTTCAACCTTGATTTGTAAAAATACTTATGACGTCACGAATGTGGCAGTTAAATAGCGCAGGAACACATCCATACCTGAAAAAGTAAAGGGTTAAAATACGTATCGGGCGTAAAGCCTTTGAGCATTGGCATTTTTTAAATTCCATTCGCATCAACATGAGCCATCGCGTTTTTGACTACTTGGAAGCTACATAGGACACTACTAACGGTTCATTTTCTGCTATTTTCCTTTGCTTCGCAATTTTGTTCCTTTATTTAAAAAAGCATACACGCGACATAAAGATATTGGCACTTTGGTAGAAAATATCATCAGGTTGCACTGTACAGGGTTAGACCACTTCGTTCCTCTACAAGAAAGTGAAACTTTGATCAGAAGGGCCAGTCAATGAATTCTAGTTTACTTTTCGCATTGCTTTAACCAGTAACATGGATCCCACTAGCGTTACAAATGCTCCAACGCCAACAAGAACTCCTCTGGTCACTTTCAGAGCGTTAATAGGCCCAAAGAGCTGATCGTTGACGTCATCAGCTAGTTTCTGGTCAATATCTGCGTACTAGAGCACACATACTTCGTAAGTAAATCTCACCAGTTTAATTGGGAGAGACCAACGTACCTCATCTACCCACATAATCGGATAGATTACTTCGTTAATGTCAAACAGTTTGATCCACGAGTATTTCTTCAAATCTATGTTGATCTGAATGCGTTTGGCAGCCGACAGTGGAGCCGATGAAATCTATTTGAACTATTTAGTGAAAAAACGTACGGCATTATGATTTTCTTAAGTTACTGGTTCCAGCTCGAAGAAAGTTTCGTGCAGATCTTTCTGTGGGTTCACACTGCCCGGACCAAGAGCGTCTATGTACCGTTGGTCGCCCTGATAAAAATGGGGCGTTGACATCACAATGGGTGCGCCTAAGAATAATTCGAGATAATTAAATTAAGCTGATTCAACAAGTTACATTTCAGAAAAGGTAATCAATAGAATGTTTAGTCCGTAAATATATTCCAGACAAAAACGAATACCCTCGCCATAAAATTGGCCGAAACGTAGTTTACCGTGAGAGCAGTTTCGCAGGTCAAGAATGGAGGCCCCGTAACAATTCTCGGGCGTCTCGGGCGTCGAACAATAGCACAAATTTTCAGGGTTTACGCTCACATTGGCCAGGACATACTCGGACGTCGTGTATCGGCGCGTTTTGATGCCCAGCATTTCCGAGTCTCGTTCGTATTCCAAGTAAATTGATCTGTGGAACGCAATGTATTAATGACCATATCTAAGTTTTAAAAAGGGTTTGCCATAGGCGTGCCAAAAAGGCATCTTGTACCTGCAGAGGTCCGAATTGAAGATGTAGATCTGTTCGTTTTTGTCCAAAAGAGGTGCGTACAAAGTTCCGTCCGTTCCGTTAATCATGTTGCATGCATCGGTGTTCCAGTAATCCAGCGTACTACTATTTTGCCACTTCAAAATTTCCCCCAGCTTTTTATAATCGCCTTTGCCACTGTGGATCACGTACTCGCCGTCGTTGGACCCATTTTTCTTCATCGTTCACCAATGAGATTTCATTTTAAAAAAGCGTCACTTATCAGTCAGTGGGTATTACTTGAAAAAGTCCGATGTACGGACTCTCCATGAAGCGATCGGGAATGTCGGGCAATTCGGGCTCCTTCTGGCGCACAAGCTCGTACAGGTCCAACCAGTCCGTAATGTCCCATCCGTGGAACAAGAGATCGCCGACAGTTTGCGTCATGAACAAATCTTGGTTGTGCTGCGCCAACGTTTTCTTAATCAGGCGTAATTTGATGCCACTAATTTCTACCCGGTCGGCATAAGATGCTAATCCCTAGACATGATACTAAGTCATAGCCTGTACTTTAGAATATCTTGGAATTCAAACTTACCACGTAGATAGGGTTCAATAGCGTAATGTTATCCGCTAAAGAGGCGTTGGGACCAGTCTTCTCTTCGTCGAAGAAGTAATGAGCGTACTCTTTGTATGTGACGGTGTGCTCCTGGAAAGACACGTTGCCCTTGTCTCGCGTTTCTCTGCAAATTTCAAGGTACAAAGTTAAGTTACCAAGTTACAAATTTAATTTATGGATTATAACACTTACTGGAACACATATGGACCTTTTTCAACTAACTGTGGTTTGGCTCCGTTGAGAACGTCTTTAGCGTTTGTGCAGTGGAAAATGTGGAATGCCATATAAATAGGAATCGGTGACGATTCCCACAGATCATAAGTTTCCGACCCTTCTTCCAAAACTGAGCTCTGAAATTATAGAAAATTAACATCATTGTTAATGCAATGTAATGCCAGTGCGAATGTCGGAAGCAGCATTTGGAAGTCAATCGTGTGGTTTGTGGAAGTATGTTCAGAAGAAGGAAAGCGGTTAGTCAGTTTTGTTTCCAACTCCTAGTTTCCAGTGTTGCATTACACTGAAGTAATCGAATAACTTGCCCAACGACTTTTGCATTCAATTAATTAGATAGTTGCGAAGTGACCGCTTGAAATCGTATTCTTTAAAAATATATATTGAGTTTGGGACTCACCGACTTTACTACATTCAGGATAATCTGCCGAAATCCATACCATCCCAAAACAACTCCCGCAATCAGTACCACCAAACCTACACTTAATACCACCGAGGCTTTCGTAACGGGTGAGCAGGCCATGGTTGAAGCTCGTTCAAAGCTCCCCGGCTGAAGGAGCAGACAGTATAGGCCACTCGTCGGGAAGAGCTCTTCACTTTTTATGTCGTCGGAATCGTCCTTATCAGCATCATCGCACATAACAATGTACTATTGAAGGTTATAGACGTTCCAGCCGCCATAAATTTCCCTACGTCGAATGACACCACCCTTTGAGGGAAAAAGAAAGTTTATCGCAATATAGATAATTTCTCAGATAATCTTGAGTAACTTGAAGGGCAGTTAAACTTAAGATAGCTGTCACTCGCTGTTTTTACGACATGTAATCTCTTGAAAATCAAAAGCTAAGCCACGTGCTTTCCTCGCGGAATCGGACTAATACAAACAACTAATTTCAGGAGGGGAAAAAAACACACTGGCTGATTTCAAATGGCTTTACCCTCGGAGATGATAAACCGGTTTGTTTCCTAGATTCGAGATTATATAAAAACATATCAGTAAAAAGACGCAGTGCTGATTGGACGGATTTTCCGTGTATCTAATACACAGGTGAGATCCATGGAGATATCAGGCTTCACACTTTGGGGCTTTTCGGAAGGTTTTATGCTTGTCTAACGCTCGTCCACCGTGCCAGACGCGACAGATATCCTATCAAGGCCCTTGATTGTTTTGACGTCTTCCAAGTTCACAGCGGTACCACACATGGGACAGTTTCCAATGGTCTGAAGGACCCTGAGGGCAAAAACGCTTTGGTTAAAAAAATTGGGCTGCGTTGCACGTTTCAGCAAAATCTTACGATAAGTATTCAGTTCTGATAGCGTGAAACCGACAAGAGGGGCACCGCGTCAGATCATTAGCCACAACATGGTTTCCCTGTAAACGAGATTAAATGATGCGTTTTTTTTACTAGGTTAATAGAGTTTTCATGCACCATATGCAATATGAACTAAGGATAAAAGAGAGTATCAAAATGATGCGATAAAACATTACGGTTGCTATGCAGTAAGGCAAAGTGTTTTTGCACTGGCCACACGAAAGACTCGTTTCCATCACTGGGTACTGGCAATAGGGACACGGTGTGATCTCAGCTTCTTCGCTGACTTCGCCTTTCGGGGGTTTGCGTACTATGGCCTCGACTTTCTTCTTGTACTTTGGGTCAAGAGATTCCCGGTACTCAGGACGGAGTAACACTGAAGCGTACTGAAAAGCCGACTTCTTCAACCCAGCTCGATCACATTCTATCACTGTCGATGTCAAAATGGGCACCACATCTAAAACATTTCGTGAGTTACTAACCCGGATGAACATGAATGGGACGAGTCTTACGAGCTGGGAATTTGGAGATGCTTTCAGCCACTCTTAAAAGCATTCTGGCCGCTTTCAAATGATCGCCCCGCTTGACTTGGATCCGTACTAAAACGTAGGAATGGAGAAGCATCAAATTCTGCTCCATATCGTGTGGAATGTGTATCGCGTGTTGAGAGAGTTCTTGGTACATATGTAACAGTAGGTCGTGCGCGTCTCGGTAATTCCCTAATCCACAGACAACAAATTAATGTCACAGAAAACGATCATGTAATAGATTTAGTGGTAGATTTATTTATGTTTGTTTAATTTGTAATGAAAATGTTCCTATCATAATATAATATTAGCGAATTAAGTAGTACATTATTAATCCTTTATATTGGAAATGTACACTGGCATTCAATTACGACTAACTATTAAAACTGTACACCAATAGGTAATAACTACGATGTCATGAAATGAAACATAATAATAATAAATAAACCTAACTATACCGCTGAAATGCAAACTGTTTAATAATCTTTTGCGCATAACGGCTTAAGATTTAACATTTAGAAATTTGTGGGAATTTACCAGCATTCTGCTCTTCACTCGCGATGATAACCGCTGTCTTCGCTGCCTCTTTGTATTGGCGCCGGGAGATATAAACCCGAAATAAATATTTGCCATCCTAAATAAATTTAAAAAATGTAAATACAATAATACCTAACATTAACTCTTACTAATTAAAAGACAAAAAAGAGAATAAATGAAAGAAAATACGGGAAAAAATGTAGCTGGTGCGAAACACTGACACTGCCCTGGGTGAGGATCGAACTCACGGCCTTGAGATTATGAGACTCACGCGCTGCCTGCTGCGCTACCAAGGCTTGCGGAGATTGACAAAATATTGGATTTAATTACGCTTACCCTAGGAATGCCGTCCACTTCGCCACGAAGAAAAATCGTCAGTTGAGATACGAGTTGTTCGTTTTGAGAACTGCCAATTATCTTGGTAGCCAAGCTAAGCGCTTTATCCTCTTCACTTCCCGCTTGTGCAGCTTTCAAGAGCCATTTAATCGCCTGCATATAAACAACATTATCAAACAACACACGTCAATTGTGTAAGATAACCTATAAATATAAAAGAGGGGTGGAAAGGGGCCCAAAGCCGGAGCTTTATCAACAATCAGTGTGCTGCTATCAGCAAAGACTTCACAGAGTATTTTTACCTTAGCCTCTTGCCCTGCTAAGGCGTAAAACTTCCCTGCCAAAAATGCATTCTGTTCGCGCTCGAAATGGAGCGCCATTTGAAGGTAATCTTCCGGCCGCGCTTTGTCGCCCAAGATCTCTGCATACAACGCCATCTGCCCATGCTGCTGGGCGACTTCAAAGGCGGCTTCATGGCACTGTGATAATACTAGATATTCCAATGCGGCAGCGTAATCACCCAACTTCATAAAAAACCTAACAATTCCTTTTCCGTTACCAACAGAAACGTTAACAGAAAAAGGGATCTTTTACTTGGCTATTAATTTTGCTCCATCCACGCTTTTGGATTCTCGGGCAATGCGAATGGCTTCCTGCGGGTTATTAAGTTTACCCAGACATAAACTAATGGCGCTTTCAAAATCTCTGGCCGTTTCATAGGCCTTTAATGCTTCTTTATGTTTCCCCTCTGCTTCTTTTGCCTACCATTCCGCAAATTTACGATGATTAATTACACAAATGCTTGAGCACGGAGCCAAAAAGTTTACTTTCGCATACTGCAGCTGGATATTAGGTGACGTCACGTGATCAATGAGCTCGCCTACTTTGGTCCAACTCTTTAGCCGGGCGTACAACGCCGCCGCTTTTTCCAAATGTCCGGTTTTCTCGTATAAAAGCGCGGCTTCATTCCAATTCTTTGGGCATTATCGACGAAAATGGAAGAAACTGATCGATTTGGGTGAACCAACTATAGCACAATATACCTTGGTTTCTTCTAAAGCTTCTGCACACTGGCGACAGAGAACTTTGTCGTCAATTTGCTGCACCAAACTTAAGCCACGCCTTATGTCCCCACAGCGAATTGCCGTTCGCGCCAAACCGGCGCGACAAATGGCCAAATCTTCGTTTAAGCCTTCGTTGACCAACCCATGTAACGCTTTCTCGTAATGTACCAATGCAGTAGCAAAATCGCCCCTAAAGAGAGAGAGAAAAAAAAATCATAATTATCGCGATCTACAACAAAAACGTTATATCTTACATGCTTTCGAGCTGCTGCGCGTACTCTTTGGAAAGAAGGGGCACCCTCTGTGGCGCGTACTGTTTGGCCAATCCCAAAGCTTCTTCCCAGTGCATGACGTCGCACTGCATTTCAAAAGCAGCTTGTGGCTGACTCGATTTCAAGTAAAGCTCCTGTCCAAGAATTGCGTTAGCTAACGGTGAAAAGCCAGGCATTGACACCCACTTGAGCCAAAGTTACGTTGCCTAGCAACATCGCCATGTGTCCCGCTAGCAAATTGGCATCCTCCACTTCAGAAATGCTCTCCAAGGAAAATACCATACCAACGTCGCCCAGGCGCTTATAAATCCTTATAGCTATGTGCCGCGAGACGAGAAAATCAGAAAGAAAATAAAATCAGAACGCTCAGGAACGGAGAGAAGGCAAAAAATGGCTAACAATTGCTGCCAAATCAATAAATGATCTACCTAAGGCTATTTCCAAGCTTCTGAGCGCATCTTCCGCTAATTGGATCCAATCTTCCGCTGAGTTGAGGATTTCACAAACACGCCACGCGTCATGATACTTTTCCAATGAAATTAATTTATCCAAGACGGCTTTAGCTTCCGATTTCGCCACGGAACTGGGCACCACGTCCAAACAAGGAATAATTTGACTAGTAAGTTTGGCTCCGGCCGTTAATACTGTGATTTCCGGGCCTTGGAACAACAAAGGTAACTGGCCACTTGGTAAGTTCGATTGTCCCACTTTGGACACTTTTAAACCTGTGCAACATAGCGAAATTTTACTGATTAAAAATAGTCACATTAAATATATTTGGAAGAATTAGATATATAAAATGAACGGAACCTTGAATATTGTCTTTCCGAAAAATGTAAGCTTCCAAAACTTCCGCGTCATAAGCAATGAAGATATTCCTTGCTTGGGCTAAACTATCCCACAAAATTCCCTCGCATTTTGG
This sequence comes from Triops cancriformis, assembly GCA_020615345.1. Classification (NCBI taxonomy): domain Eukaryota; kingdom Metazoa; phylum Arthropoda; class Branchiopoda; order Notostraca; family Triopsidae; genus Triops; species Triops cancriformis. The sequence goes on from JAHZNP010000615.1 coordinate 23,796, forward strand.
CAAAAAGTCTGGCACCCGGACCAGCTGATCAGTAACCTGTAGGATGTTTCACCAAGTACATTATAGACACATTTACAAAGAAAACAGATGTTACCGGATTGAAGCAGAAACATTGGCTTCGATCATCAATGGCCAAAATTTGAATTCCTGCAGGATCAGGGAACACTTTCTTCCAAGCGCAGGTATGTCTGTATTCGCTAATATGTTTCCATTCTTCCAACGAGAAAACCACCAAATCTCCCATCTAAGATTCAATTCAAATGAAGCCTCTCTCCTTCGTTATGAAGTACAGGCAACTTACATCGGTGGCGTAGATGAGAAAATCCTTAGATAAAGCATGACACGTGATTCGCACATTCTGGGTTTCTTTGTCAGGAAACATACGACTAGATTTTTCGTCACCGTCTCCATTTACCTGTTCATTAATTGCAAAGTGATTTCTCAATCATTAACTTTCTCATCCAGGTCAATCAATAAGTCAAGTCATGAAATGCAATAAGAAAGAATATAAAACACAAATAAAGTAAACGATATTAGAATATTTTGATCATTACAGAATTTTAATAATAACAGAATAATATAGTTGTAGATTTCATAAAATAATCTAATCTAAGAACAAATAAAAATAAATTACACAAGCTGAATCGTAACGCCCAGAAACAGTTAATACAGTTAAACCGAAACGACTTCGGAAAAAGGACAAAAATCATCTTCGTACTTCATGGAGTAAAAGTTTCCCTTTGTCCATCAAAACCGACGCAAAATCTCCATTCAAAAACATAGATTGGACGCTGAACATGTACTGGCGCACGCGTGGCTGTTCGGCGATCGGCTGATCGCCCAAGGAATAAATCCACACGCGGTTATTGAATCCCGCAGCTATATGATTCGGTCCCAGAGCTATGAAACTGGGTTCTACCTCCGTTTTGACAACTTTTGCCCCCTGGACAATAAAATCAAACAGTTCAACATTACAAAAAACTCAAAGAAAAAAAAAAAAATATATATATATATATATATTAAAAAATCGAATTAGGTGCAACAAAACATGAATGAATGAAATACAATAAAAAATGAAAATGTGTGTACAAAACCTTTTCCGATTCGCCATAGACGCTTATTTCCCGCAAACTCGTCAAAACAGCCACTCGGCCGTGATTGCACTGTGCCATCATAGGTAAGCGTGTTAGGTATACATGCACATTGCCGGAAGTCCCGCCCACAGCTAACAACCGCCCATCTTGGCTCCACGCGAGAGAATCAATCAAAGTTTCTTCTTCGAGGGTTAACATTCCCACCGTTTCTTTCCATTCTTTCAGCTCGTGGATCTTCACTCTATTAAATTCAGAGTTAATGACTGAAAGCGGGATTGTAATCTATTTTCGGCTCACGTGTTATCCCCGCAAGAGGCTGCTTTGTTGATTGTATGACAGAGAGCAATATTTGTTAGTCGTTCACGGTGATTTTTTATCTGAAACAACTCTTGGCCGATTTCTTTCACATGTGTGGAAATTACAACGAAATAACCGGCTGAGAAACCTAATAAAATGTATCCATCCCCAAACCTTCGCAAAAAAAGTCAAACACCCACAAATTAATATACGCGGTACAAAACTATTATAAGTTTTTACATTGTCAAAAAGTTTACTTCAAGAATCTAACTTACCAACTGTAAGTGACTATGGCGCCATATTTCTGTTGGAATGTTAACTCAATAGGATTGTCGGGATCATTGAGATTTAATAGAAATAGATTTCTTTTGGCAATCACAACACTCACCTGCAACGCAACGAAAAAAATGTCAAAATTCTCAGGAGTAAACCAAATTAGTTACTGTATTTTGGCCCATGGCTCTTTCATCCTGTTTCATCTCAGAAAACTGAAGCTCAGCTGGTTCGGCTCGTAAAGGTACAGTTTGGAGCGTATCACCTTCGGGGGAAGTAATAGTAAGCGTTTTGTCTTCCGAAGCCAAAGCCAGTACTCCTTCATCGCTCCAAGCGCCGCAGGAGATCCTTCGAGAGTGTTTTCCTAATACTGGAATTTTCCTAAAGAAAAATAAAAGAATCGTTCGCTTGCAATAAGCTTAAAAAAGATCGATAGGAGTTTTACCTGGTTGTTTTATAATTGTAAAGCAGCAAATTGCCCCGACTGGTGCCGATGGCAACGGTAGGCGTGTTTTTGGCCCAAGTTAATAAAGAAGCAGAATCCCGCAGTCCTGTGTCTACTTGCTCAGTCTTATGGCTCGAAGAATTCCACAGGAATAAGGTGGGACTTTTATCCGTGATGATCCCCAGTAAGTTGCCTTCGACGTTCCATGAAAAACCCGTCGCAAACCTGTACCATAATATTCGATTAATATCTCCCTGCCATGGAAAAATGTAGTTTTGTTTTTACCCAGGTAGTTTAAGAGAATCCTTCTGTTGGCCATGTCTGTCATAAACTCCTACGGTAGCATTGCTACCTGTGATCGCCAATAATCCGCCTTCTCCGGGTTGCCACTGCAAGTTAACGCTGCCTTGGCCATGAGCAGCACGTAAGCTAAAAATCCTCTGCAAAGAAAAGCAGACAACCGGTTTTACAATGATATTTTAAAAATAATGTATACCACCTTTTCAGCCGAAATTCCCATCACATTCCTCTCCAAGAAGTACTACTACCGTAGTAACGCACAGCACAACAAACAAACAGAGCGTCAGCCAAACTCGTCGCCAAGGTTACAGTGTATGTACAAAGCGGACAAGTCCCGCCCAATGGAATGCGGTGCAGCTTCACATACCACGCTTTTACTGTGCTATGCAGGACTCTTATTTCTTGCAGCGACGTCTTATGCTACAACAGTTCCTTAATTCTCATTTGGCTGTTTCGGTTACTCGCAGCCAAACTAATATCCATTGTACAATTACGCTTCGCCCCTCACGTGCTTATAGCAAATTTTCTGAATAAAGAGCAAACTCGTTCACAAACTCGAGAAATGGAAAATGAAGCGCGCAAAAGTGGAACCTCCCCTATCGAATTTCAATATTTGCGCGCCAAAAGTGAATAACTGCATCCGATTTGAAAAATAGCTCGTATAATGTACCACAATACTTCTGTTTTTCGAGTTTCAATCTATTCTACTTACTCATCCTGAAAGATTCCTATAAGCCCTTGTACGGCAATAGGCGAAAGCCTACGTCGGTTCTCAAAAAAAATCCTTAGAATTAGAGTATTGTGACAATTTCAAAATTAGGGTATCTTTGAACGGGATAGAACTGAAATAGTACGTGTACCGTTGTCAATATCAATTCAATCGATTTATTTATATAAAGGTTGAGTGTAATAAAACATACAGGACTCGCGGGAGTAATATTTATTGATTAGTGCCCATGCATATTGCTGAAATAGCTTTGGTCGTCAGGAGTATGCTGTATAATAAAGTAAACACAAGCATGCCGGCCAAGTTTTTCTTGTATTCTTTAAAAGTGAGGGGTAGTTGGCAAGGCCGTACCCAGGGGGGGGTTGAGGGTTTGAACCCCCCCCCCCCCCCGAAATGTTATTTTTATCATGGCGAGCATAGGAGAATGCCCAAATGTCCAAAAAAATTGCTTACTAAACCCCCCCCCCCCGAAACTTTCAAAATCAAAATCCTGGGTACGGCCCTGGTAGTTGGTCTTTATCACGAAGAAACCAGAAGCGGATTACTTCCTTGTCCTCCTAATTACTCGATTAATCTAGACCATAGTCTCGCCGTGAATCAGTAATTGGGTGTTGCAGTATACCGCAGGAGAGAACAGAAAGCTGTGCTGCAGATGTCAATCTCGAAGGACACAACCATTCCCTACGTCAAGTAAAGTTAGCCTGGGAACCATGACGACTTGTGTATGAAAGTTGCGTCGGCGTCCACGGCGCCTGGCCTACATTCCTATAGCGCAGACGCCCGCCGGGTTTTTGCTGGGGCAATATTGCATTTTTACTGAGCGAACCGACGCCCTTACTCAGTCCGTGAGTAGCACTACTTTGCACTTGTCACACACTGAGTAGACTTGCCAATTGCACTTACTCTACACATTTTATTGTCAGTGCTCCCGTTCTGTTTTATGTTTCCCAACTTCTCCCTCCTTGTTAGAAAAAGGATTAAAACAGTGCACTATGTTACGTCTACCTTCCTTCTGAATTCAATTCGCCTTTAACCCGAGAACCCGACGTTAAAAAGCTTGTCGAAATGCCGGGAATTGTCGTTTTCAGGCGACGATGGAGTGTCGGCAGCGACGATCTCGTCATTCCCGGCTTGACACTCTTCACCATCCATTTCATTTGGTAAGCGAACGCACACCCCAGCAACCTCCCACCCCACTCACCCTCCAAATTCATTGCCTTGGCTACGGCGATATATTGTACATAAGAAAAAATAAAGAGTCAGGGAGACAGGTGCCGTCAACTTCCGGTTCGGGATATTCTTGTCTTATTAATTTTCATATTTCGTTATGGTATACAGTCATTGAAGACAAAGGAGTTGCATGAGCAGAAGCTATTTGCTAACAAGTAGTGACTCAGTAACGTGTAGGTAACTGGCATTTGAAGAGAATAGTGAACCACGAAAACAAAAAACTTACTGCAAACAAAATTGTGAAAGAGGAGAACCGTCCTTCTTTATTACTATTTTCTTTTCTTTGTTCTATTTCTATTGGCGACGGAAGCGACTCAAATTAGAAATCGAGGTTTTCCAGAGCAGGGCTACGGGTTTTTAACTAGACTATTCCATTTTTTTCAGATTTTAGAGTATTCTTGAACCGGTACGACACAGCTTTGCCTACGTAGCGTTATTACCTTTTTTCTACTTTCCTTTTATTGTACACGTAGTGTCTATACGTAATGTCTGGACGTACGTAAAACAGGAACAAAAGATTCAGAGAGTGAACCCTATGAGTTTTCTCGACGTTGATTCCGGAGTCAGCTAAGCGAATCGAGGCGATGAAATTCGATATGAGGAAATTGCATAGGAAAATTCTTACGTCGAGTTTGCAAACTATTGCATTTTTAAGCTCTATTTTACTGTCAAGTTCTGCAGTAGAATGTCACGAATTTTTTTTACAATGTGTATAAAAACGCCTGAATAATTTCCACGGAGTCTACACTATAGTCATTTTCGACAGACGACAAAAATTCAACTTTTCTTGCACACGAGTGCTCCAGGACTGTGAATGAAAAAAGTACGTTTCAAAACTCTGTTTGATGCCAAAAGGCATTTTCTGTCATCATCATATGAAGGTCCAGAATTGCACTGCCGTACGTTTCCCTCAGTAGCCAGAGAATCTTCTGAAAAAAAATTCAATGAGTTAGACTACTCAAGACATTGCGGATCGAAACTTTACTGTCGAAACTGTCTGAAAAATACGTTAACGGTAAAAACACTTCTTATCCGAAACATCTATTTGTATCATTATCTATTTGTGTCATTCTTATCTGAAACATCCATTATCCTATTATGTAACTACAACCTTCCCCTTATAAGGCCTAATAAAAAATGAGAAGTCGTGTAAGCAATAATAGAGAAAGTTACGTGAATATATGGTATATGGAACGAGGGAGACCGGGGTTCTACTGTATATTTGTTAAAACCAGTGCTCCTGAAACCTTTAGTTAATCTGAAAGGAATCTATATACGACGCTTGAAGAACTGTGTCGCTACGCAAAGAAAAAACCGAACCACTTTCACCCAATTTGCGGTAATGTACCTACGCTTGGCAAAAAACTGCGTCAAGCGGAGGAATATCAGGAAAAAAAGCCGAGAAAGAACCCTAACACCCATAACGATGGCACGCAAAGATTCTTAAAAATAGTCGCCAGAAACACTACCGGTCACACTGGCAATCCTCCAAAGTATGCGAAAAGGCTTTTGACATGCCAGGCCAACGCGAGCCGAGATAAACAATCCCTATTTGCTGTCTTTCCAACGTTTGAAATCCATGACAGCAATCTGCTTGCCGTGATAAATGCAAATCCCAGAAGAAAAAAATTAGCCATATTTTTTCCACAACAGGAGAGTTTTAACGAAATTGTTGGCTCCATACCGACATACTTCTTACAGCGAAACTATCAATAAAAACCTAGAAGAAATCATCATCCTTGGACGGGGGGTAATTTCTTCCGCGGTTCACTAGTGACGTGAAGCAAAGAACAGATAGAAAAAGTAAGGAAAGGTTGGAAAATGGAGGAGCCTGGTGTTTTTCTTTCCCTTTAGTCACCCACTCCAGCCAACTTTCGGGAAAGAAAAAAAAACGCACCCGCCCACCCATTTCTGAATTCCCTGCTCCTGGAGTTCTCCCTACTGGGGGCTCCGCATCTTCCACGGACACCCTTGTGGATCAATAGTCTCCTGCTACCACCGACACCATCTTCTTCTCCTCTTTCTCTCTTTCTGCCTCTCGCTCTCTCTCTCTCGCTCTGTCTCTTTAGTTGAACCCCTAAGAGGGGCGGAACCGTTTTAGGTTGGGAACACAAAGCGATAAATCCCTTAGCATCTCCCACTTCTGGCGAACTCCCATCTTTTCGCTTACTCCAATGTTCTTTTTGTCTTCAAAATTAAAAAGGAAGACAAATGTAGTAATGGGGCTGAGTGCATCACTTGAGTTTACTTTTGTTCCCTCTGCCACCTGATGATTAAAGAACCTGTCTCTTGAAGGTTGGTCGTACTGAGTGTCACGCTGATCATTCATCCGCTACAAGAACGGAGGAATTTTACTACCGTGAATGAGGAGCTTAGTAACGTAACGCAATGGCAAAATGACAGTCTAACAATGGAAATGGCAACCCCGGAAAACTGCCAGATCAGTCTCCACTTCCTGTTGTGTGGCCACGTGGCGCTTTTGGCGGGAAGCGTGCTTCTAGAGGCCGCCATGGCGGTGATCGCGTTAAAGGGTTCCATAATGAACACGGAGCCCCGTGCACCGATGCAATTTATCTTGTACATCCATTTAGGTACGCTAGGTTTGTTTGCAGAGCGACAAAGTTACATAAATTCTTGTAGTGGCCTTGTTGGCTGAAGTTGTCTGGCTTATCCTGAGCATTCTTTGGCTTCATGACCACTACGCCACGTGCCAAACAACCTCAGGATCACCTAAGGAGAGCCTATTAGGTGGGTCAACTTTTTTTACGCAAACTTTATGGGTTGTAAGCTGTATTCGCTGGACACAGCCCTGTAAAATGTCAACATTTATCCGATAGGTGTGGTTATTACGGAGCTCGTGGTTGTGTTCAGTGTCTTGACAACGATTTGGTGTACGTTCGATGCCGCCGGTCGATCCTGGGTGAAAATGAAGCGATTCCAACGCAGCTTACGGGACGACGAAGCCAAATTCCATTACAAACGTTCGGGTAGCCACCGCCCTAATTGGCGGCAAAGGTATTTATCTTGCCATCAAAGAGCTTCTCTAAAAACCCGCAGCGCTTTCAATCTCAAGTTGCCCTCATTACAAATACTCTTATGCATAGCTAATGCCCTTTCCCGTCTCGACTAATTGAAAATACAACTAGGAAAGTCTTAAGAGCCTATGAAGATAGCTGGAATAATCGATGCCGGATGCTTTTTTGTTGCATGGGCAGCTCGGATCGCTATCAGGTTAGCTTCCCTTATTCTTTCAAGACTTGTTAAAGAGTCACGTATTCATTCTCCCTTCATTGTCTTCTCTTGGTTCAAAAACAACCTCGTAAAACAGGACTCTTTTACGGACATAGCGCGATTGCTGTCTGACTTTTTCCGAGATTTGGACGTCGTACCTTCTGACGTCGTCGCAGGACTGGTTTTATTGCGCCGCGAACAGCGACTGAAACAGGAAGCCTTGGCACACCAAGTAAGCGAGAAAAACACACAGAAAAATACTTTTTTTTACCCTGTTTCTAACTCGCTGTCACGTAACTGGACTTTTTGTGCCATGGAACTTGGCGTTTGTCTTGATCGCCTCTTGAAACCAGCGTGGTGATGGCATTTACGAATTTCTCTCGGGTGTTCCCGTCACCCCGCGTACACGGTTCGTGGCTTTGACAGAACCGCAGGAACAAGACGCGTTCCGCAAGACGTTGCATTTCATGCGCTACGCCTTGGCAGCTTACGGCTGGCCCATGTTTGTCATGCAGAACACCTGCAGCTTCTGCAAGCTTTATCCTCATTTCAAGTAAAGAAAAAAAATAACTCTCAACTCGACCACTGAGAACAAAGCAAATGAATGCCAAGAATGAGCGAAAGCTTTTCGTGTTTGACAACACGTTCCTTTTTTACTGCTTATCGCGCTGATAGATGGTGCAGCTGCTGTTGCCGCGGGCAAGTGGAGCCGCTCCAAGTTATCGGGGACAGTTGCGGATGTAATCAAGCAGCGTTACATCAAGTGTGTCAAGACGGGGATTACGAGCTGCTCTACGCCTCCTTCCATGTAGATGTGGCCGAGACGCCCTTCTTCATCGCCGTCGATTACGAACAACACAACATTGTCGTCAGCATCCGCGGAACCCTGTCAATGAAGGTATGTCTCCTTCCATGCCCTTTTATATACCTGGGAACGGAAGCTAGGATCGCATTATATGCCCTTTTCAAATGTTAAAACCGTTCTGGAAACGGGCGAGAGAAAAAAGCGTAGCATAAAAGCTTCGGACTGTGAAACTGACAGGGAAAGATTTATAGGATGTGATTACTGATTTAAACGCGGAAGGGGAAGTGCTGCCGTTGGACCCTTCCCGGGACGATTTCGTAGGCCACAAAGGCATGGTCCAAGCAGCCATTTATATCCGGGACAAACTCGCCCAAGAGGACTTGATCCGCAAAGCCCAAGCACATAACCCGGAGCGCGGCACGGACCAGTTTGATTTGGTACTCGTTGGCCATTCGCTTGGAGCGGGAACGGCGGCAATTTTGGCGATTATGCTCCGCAGCAGCCATCGCAATCTTACATGTTACGCTTATTCTCCCCCTGGTGGACTCTTAAGGTTTGTCATCACCCATTCTTTCCTTTTATGGGCCGCTAGTAAAAAAAAAAGAAAACTGTCCCTTTTTCAGTTTAGCGGCCATGGAGTACACCAAGAGCTTCGTGACGTCAGTGGTAGTCGGCAAAGACGTCGTTCCACGGCTGGGCCTTCATCAATTAGAGACTTTGCGAAGTGATCTCATGCATGCTATCACCAAATGCACCCAGTCTAAAGTAAGAGTAAAGATATGAAGGAGGAAAAGTGCAGAGAGCTTTGCAAAGATTGCAAAATTGATTTTCTCGGGGTTTCTTTTAGTGGAAAACCATCGGTTCCAGCGTGATATGCTGCAGTAATACTTCCCAGCAAGCGGTGGAAAAGAAAAATGCCGAGATGGCCAATCTCGCCGTTTCGAAAGCTGGCAATTCTTCGGAAGCCAATTTAGCTCAACCCAAACACCCACCAATGTATCCGCCAGGGAGAATTATGCACGTAGTCCGCCAACACCCCCGCAGAGAGCAGTAAAAAAACGTTATTGTTGCCTGGCTGGTTTTTCCTAACTTGCTTTTGTCTTCATTTTCTGTAGGCAGAAATACGATGGCAAACGATGGCGGTAAATCAATTTGTTTCCTTACGCAAACCTAAAGAGTCAAAACCTAATTAGCCTACGAGCCTGGTTTATATAAGAAAATTTAAGACTATGATTAAATCCACAATGCGATCAATGCTGGGTTCACACTAGTCGAAATGTTAACTTGTCATAATATGCATCTCAATTTCCCGAATTCTGCAATTAGATCTACAGCGCCTACAAGAACATCTAATGTATAAAAATTCCAAGAATTGACCCTACGCATTTGACAATAGGACTTTTGTGACTTTTTGGCAATAATTCTTACGACTGTTGTGAACCTATCAGAAATTTACATTAGGATTTAAGCTAAGACTATGTTAAGACAGTATTAATACTACGACGACCCTAACAATAAGCTAATGTTAAGACTAAGACTGTTAAAACTGAGGCAGTTTTAAGACTAAGACAGTGTTAAGACTAAGACTGTTAAAACTGAGGCAGTTTTTAGACTAAGATAGTGTTAACACTAACTAATGACGTTAATTTCTATTTAGGATGAGGAGATATGAACCAGTTTACCAAGCAATATGGGCGGAAAACACTGATTTTAACGAAGTGCTTATTTCGCCGGTCATGATCCAAGATCACATGCCAGACAAAGTTCTGCGCGCCCTTCAAAAGGTAAGGTGGAACAAACTTCGCTGTCCGGTACTTCACCCTGGTGTGCTTGAAAGTACCTCACTGCGTATAACACCTCCCTGGCATGCTACTAATTCCCTACGGCTGATTCACCCAGTTTTGGTTTCCAAATGGGTCTTTGGATAGGTTAAATATTCCTTTGAGTACGTTCTGTATTTCCGTTCTCTGATTTCCGTTTTTTCTCTGTTGATTTTTCTCTGTTAGGTGTTGCATGCTTCCTTAGACCAACTTCGTACCGGCACTTGCACAGTACCGCTGACCACCCCGCCCATCACGACCCAAACGCCCATTTAAAGAGCTGACCAAAGCATAAAGCCGTTTTCGCGCCCAATAAACATTCGCTAACAGTCATTTCCCCCTCCAGGTGGCAGCACAGAACGGTCCAGCCAAGCCGCAACGTGTCCAGTCTCTCCACTTCCTCGAAACATTGGCGCCCTCCGGGCCCATTACGGACAGCGAACGTTCCTGCCTCCTCAACACTCCTACCGGCCGTGGCTCCACCCAAGCCCCGCCCTCTCAGGTCCATTTTGCCACCTCCCCTCACCGCCTCTACCTGGAAACCAGTTTTACCTCAGCCGATCACTCCCCGACCGTCAGTAATCGCCTGGCGAGCCTCATCATCAGCAATTCATCTTCCTCCAGTTCCGGCGCCGGTTCCAAGTTTCCCGACCTGAACCCAACCAACCAACGTACAACCGTCCCGCTCTACTCCCGCCCACCGTTGGTGAACCTCCCGGCCAACTTGGGCTGGGATTACGTGTCCATTTTGGGCGACGAGCTCAAGAAAACGCCCACCGAGGCCAACTGGTACACGCAAGGCCTAGACAACTTCCCCGACGAGTACAGCCTCCTAGCGCCATTGGCCACGCCTGAAACGCTCTCTGACGTGTCGAGCACCTGTTCGCGCCGAAGTTTCGCCTTGTCACCGCCGCAGTTACGCGATCTGCACGCCAACCGGGGTGCTAAGGCGACCGACCGGCGTTGGCGGCACCGCTCGCTCCAAAACGGCTCAAGTTCCCCTCGTTTGAACCCCATCACGTTAGACTTGCCGTCTCGCCAACGAGCGAGTCGCCACTACTCGCTGCTGTCGGGCGACTCGGCCATGAGTTTCTTCGACGCGTCTACGGCCACCGAGACTTCCAGCGGCTACTGCCACACCCCGGTGCTCAAAACCTCTACCCCGATCCTGGAAAGTCCGGCCCGGTTACGAATGACTCGCGAGATCATGGACCTCTACCACGACGCCGCAGCGGACGTTTTATTCTCGTCGCCGTCGGCCAGTCCCCTGACGGCGAGAAAATTGGCCCATCAGTCTGGGCCACCGCGACAAACGACTTCTTCCTCGTCGTCGACTTCCTCATTGGCCGTTATTTCACCTGTCACTGCCAGCCTGGTGCCAAATTCGTCTCAAACTGTCGCCTCTCCGGCCGTTCCCGGTACTGAGACCACTTATCGATCTCCTGGACCACCCCCGCCCCTGAATACCGCCCTGTGAACGAGAATGAGAGCGTTGGGATCTTGTTTTCTTCGGGTTACTTTTCCTGGTGATTTTAATTTAGTGTGTTGTGATTGCTTGCCGACTGCCACGAATGTGTTAAAACGGAAAACAAGTTGCCAAATGGGGATGATGGGGCTTACGGCCCCTCACATTGCCTGTCTTTTGATTCTTTTGCGTGTATGGGGAGAGGCCTGTGATTTTCCGAAAGGGAATTTTCGGAGCCAGACAAGAAACTAAATAAAAAATAAAGCGAATAAATAAACTAACGGAATTACGATACTTGTATTAACGGTTTATAATAATTAAATTTGTAGGTTAACGAGGAAGAATTTCAGGAAATAATTCTCGGATCATCACATCCAGCACGTCCTGAAATTAAAACAAAATCATGATTACGTCAAAGCACGAGTGTTTGTTTTCCGAATTCCCAATTCCAGGAGATTGTCCACGAATTCTTGGAAATTCTAATCAAAGAACGTCGAACCAGGTTCGCATATAGAATATTTTAGGCAAGCTTACATAAAACAGTTGCTTGTTCAATGCTTGACTCTGAAGAGCCTCAAAGACTTTGACCACGCCCCTGCGGGCGCTTTGTTGGCCGACTAGTTGGCATAGAACATCCGGTACGTGTGCTAAGAGCAATTCTCTGGCTTCAATCCTAGAGATTGATTACACAATTAGGTCCTATAATCTCTTCCTCTGTAGACGACAGACCTGGTATCCATTTGCTCTTTCTGACTACGAGGTAAATTAGGCGGTAACAGCGATCCATTTTGGCCCCAAAAGGTCTGTATAAACAGATGCACGTACTTCACGGCAGCCTGTTCACTCACCAAGCCGTTAACCATTTCCCTCAGCTGTCTGCAACGAACACGTGGGATAGAAAACTTTAAAAATCGTAAAAATCGGAAAATCTCCGCTACAGAAAACAGAAATTAATAAATATCTAGAATAAAGAACCAATGTCATAGAAAAAAGAGAGAAAATAGTACGAATAAAATAAAATAAAACTAGTCACAATAAAGACAATAATAAACTAAAATAACTAAAATAAACTAAAATAAATATATATAAAACAACTCCGCACAACTTTGACAGTGATGAACTAGAAAAATTACAATAAACGAATTATGTAATAATATATCTACCAGATCAATAAATAAGAACATTCTTGTAATACTGTAAGAAGTATCAGTACGAAGTAATTTCAATCAGGGCATCACCAAATAAAAAATGATTAGACATTACCTATTAATGGTTCTCCCGTATGTTATTTGCACGAAAGTGACCAACGTCCGCCTTAGCCAGCGAAAAACGCCCCTTAGCTCGAAAACTTCCGCTAAAAGCCCGTACAACGGCTCGGCAATGCCGTCAACCGCTTCATCTGTGCTCAAGTTGGACGCCCCTTGCCCGGACGTGCCATCCGGCTCGGTAACGCCCTCCACGACATCGCTGTTATCTTCATCGCTGTTTTCTTTCTCCCTTGACAGTAAATCGCTGCCAAAAATGTTCGACAAAAAGAACCGCGGCTTCTTCGGGACCTCCGCCGGGCGTTTTAAGCAATCTGGGGTGGGAATCAGGAATGTAAAGACGGTTTCACAAGTATAAAGCCTCTCGTCATTCAAAATGGCCTACACATCAGAAATCCGATTAGAGGTTTCATACTTTTACGCAAAAATCCAGAATTTTACGTCAAGGAAGTGTTGCAACCGCGTTCTCGTCTTCTCCAAATAAGCCCTGTCAGCTTTTTGGTTGAATAAGCTTTTACTGAGTAACGGCGGCAATTCTAAGCCCTTTACCGGCGTCCCAGCTTGACTGTACCATCCAAACGTGCCAGAAAAAAAAGAGAAATTATCCTGGCAAAGGGAAATGGAAGTCTCGTTACCTCAGTTTTGCATGTAATGCATGGAAATCGGCTACACTTTGATAAACTATCCAAGACTCGGGCTCCAAAACCGGTGAAATTCGGCCTGGAATGTTCTCGTACTGTCGTGTGACTTGCACCGGAAAGCGAACGCATTCTTTATCCTCTTCACCCTGGCAGTAATGTTCCTATAATACTCGTACGCTCGTCTTGCTTGAACTGTTACTTGCGGCAGCAGGATAAACGCTTTCCAATCGCCCAAATGTGTCATCCATGTCTCCACTTGGGCTTGCCAGCTCTCTAATTGCCTCCTTTCTTTTTCGATGCTCTCAATTTCCTTTTCCAAAGTAGCTAGCAAAGGGTTTTCCACAGGAGCGACAGCCGCTAACGCCTCTAAGGCCTAAAAACACATATTTAATACATAATTTCCTCATTTCACACTTATTACTTGACGCTTGAGATTCAAACGTGAATCTAACTGTTCCAAACGACTTCTCGCAAAATGCGAACGCTCCGACCACACTTTATGGGTCCCTTCATCTTCCCCATCACTGCTAAGAGGTGTGGTTGCGCGCTGAACCTCATTTTCGTCTAGACAAACGTAACGCAGTCCTTGGTAAGAAAGTCAAAAGGTGCAGACAGACTAAATGTTACTTTCTGTGATGTCCACTTCATCCGACCCGCCAGTTACGGGTATTCTAACCTGACTGACCACAAAACTGGGATAATGCCTTTCTTCCAGGAAACGAAAGACTTGCTCTTGGGCTTGGAAGAATGCCTCTGGACCCTTGTCACCCAACAGAAAGCTTTCCATATCTTTTAACAGGGCCTATTCGTAAAATTATAAAATTCGGTATAGTAAGTATAAGTTGAGTGGCTTATTTTAAAATTTGACAAAATGTATAAATTTTGAATACATTACCTTGTCAAGCTTCACTGAAGGATTGGGACCGTAGCAGTAAGTGTAGAAGATGCGTCCGGCGATGGGAAAAGCGGTTTTGCGATCTGTTTTGCGAATGTCCTGCACGGCGGTCCAAAATTCTACTAAATCTGCATTTTCGTGATTTTGCTGGAGGAATGTAAGAAACTGGCGACGCCACTGAGCATCCCGTATGACGGTCTTGAACGACGGGATCTAAAATGGTGAACCGCGGAAAAGAAGGAAGTAGTTTGGTAATGATTCGGTCAAAATGAGCGGGCTTACAGCTACATTCGTGGGATCACTAGCATTATCCGCCAGCAGATCGCTCCCACCGAGTATCCGCATACGCCGTTCACACTGCAGTTTCGCGAACGAGAGTTGCTTTATATACCGTTTTAAGTTTCGAGCCTGAATGGAAGAAAGCGAAATAAACATTATATCTTAAATGAAACTCATTAAATTTGTTTACCTGAAGTAAATCGCCTTTTCCTACACCTTGAGGGACGAATTCTTTATCCAAGTCCATTCCTTTGGATCGTTTTAGGCTGCTAATGGTCGTGGCTTGCGCAATTTCTGCCACGATATTATACCTACAGCAAAATCACGGTAGGTTTAATAAAAGAATTGCTACGAATGGGTAAATAATATCTAATATAATAGATAATTAATACAAAAGATAAAAAATATGGAGAGGAAGACAGAAAGAAAAAGAAAGAAAGGAATGAAAAATATAAACGAGTTAAAATTTTAATAAAATATATAAAAGGTAAAACTTCGCATTAAAAGTTGAGACAATACCTAACCAATGATTAAACTTAATCTTCTTTGTACTTTAGGAAGACGCAATGTGAAAAGAAAAATTACCTAATTTGCTGCAAGTCTCCCAAGTCATTACAATCTTCAATCATCGCCACGAAATCTTCGTAACTGGCCGCGTAGGCGTAACTTCGTCTGCGTAATCCCTGCGAAGGCTTGCGTTGCTTTAAGCGGATGAGTAAGTGCTGATTTATCGTATCTGGGTCGCACAGCTGGTCAATAGCAGGCTGTAATACTAAAAAAACAGACTTAGTTACTTTGATGCTTCAAACTAAAAAGAAAGGTGACTTTACTTTGCCCAGCTAAAATATCCCGCAAAAGATGACGCACAGGTAAGCAATCCACGTAGGGACGGGGAAATGTTAAGCAGATGATCACTTCTACTAGCTTACGTAAAAATTCCCGCTCTCGCTCCGCATTTTCGAGGTAAGGGTACACGTAAAACGTTGACGGCTTATCTTTGTCCCTACAAACCATTCGTAGAACAAAATACTCCCGTATTGCGAAGACACTTACGACATAAGCTGGGCGCAACGCAATTTTTCCAAGTGTTTTGTAACACGTAGGATTACATCTTCGGTTAGAAACTGCACGTGGTCCACCTTACTAATCCTTTCGGCTAAATTGACACAGATGATCCACAAGTCTTGCCTGGGTAAACAAACAACGGATATTAACTCTTAAAAAGTGCTTCGATCACAAATTAAAATCACATATTTAAACAGAGTAAATTTAAATAGAGTAAAGGATACTCTGAAAATTATACGTCTGAAATAAGACCCAGCTAATAAAACTTATAATTATTGTTTGGTGGGAAACAAGGCTTAAGTAGAAACAACAGTTATTAACCTTAAAAACTACTTCAAACATAAATTCATGCACATTTTCAAATATAGCAACCTTTTAAATAGAGTAACGGATACTATATATCGGGTAATTCGCAAGGAAACTCTATTTCTGAATAAGGACCAAACTATTGAAACCTTGAGCAACTATTTGATGAGAAATAAAGCTTAAAGTAACAAAATTAGGTAAGATATACAGATTTTTGAATTTTTACTTGATTTGACTAGATAGCACAGGAGAACTGAAAATTACGTCTTGGAATGCACCACAAATGAAATCCCGGCTCAGCAATTCCAGCAAGTGCTGCAACTGGTTCGTAAAAGCTCGACTAATTAAGACTCGCTTACCCAATCCATGAGATTCATGATTTCCACATCGATGTGCTTGTTTTTCCTAGAACAAAACGTAATTACGCAACTAAACACAGATTTTCAGTAGATTTCACTCCAGGGCAACTTTACTTCTTCCAGTTTTTTCAGAAACGATTCCCATTCTGAAAAGTCAGGTTTGAGAGCGTGGTGCCTGGGAGCGATAACAATTCGCAAGGTTAAGACAACCAGGACTCCGAATACAAAGGCTGCAGCACAAGCCACGAGGAAAAACAGCGTCCAGAAGCTTGTAAAGCATTTGAGAAGGACAACTACGGCGACAGATACTGGGACGATATGTTGCAAACTGGCTCTAGCTTCCATGGCTTAAACCTGGGGAAGAAAAATAGAAATTTTAGGTTCGCGAGTTCACAATTCTCGTTTTCTGAAAAGCGCGAGGGTATAAATACGGCAGCCTAGTTTTGTCATCGATCTCAATACTTCTTTTTACAGGTAGCAAGTACTAGAGTAGAAAATGCCTGAACCTGGCTGCTGCGCTAATCCTGAAGAATGTGAGTTTATCCTTTTTTATCGTTGCCTTTGTGCTTTTGTGTGCCTTTTATTTATTACGACGTATTACTACGTGTCTGCGAGCTTTCAAAGTGGATTTGTCTTCAGGTTTGATCCCTACGGCTCCGGCTACCGAAGGCGAGATTTTGCCAACTGCTGGGGAGGCCCGCAAAACTACAGACGCTACGAACGGTGTGGGCTCCAAGTCGATTTGTTGCGAGTCTGAGGCTGCCGAGGGACCTGATGTGGAAAAGAAGCCTCCTAAGTCAGCTAGTTGTCCCAAATGCAAAGGTTTGCCTCAACAGATGAGTCAAGTTGTCTCGTCATTAGCTTCCGTTATTTTAGAGGGCTGTCAATGCGGAGCTTCGTGCTGTTGCATCCTCCCTGAAGACGACGATACGCTGAAAGACGCAGGCTACGTTCCCCTGCCTTCTAACACGGACGAACCTATCAATACTTCTCCGAAAAGCTCAACTGCCAAGAAAGAGGAATGAACCCTTCGCTACTAATACAAGTATTTCAATTGTTGTGTTGATTTGAAACGGAAATATCTTTGAATGTAAGGGTACCTGGATCTTAAATACAGTTGCTGTTTATCATTAAATTACTTACTGAATCAGAAAAACAAGCTAGCATAGTGAGCACGATCTCCAAACCACTCGCAATCGTAAAATTCCGTCGTTACAAACATTGTTTTGGTATTTTATATCGATTATGAACTATAAATATCGGTATGAACAACTTGGTCTGTCGTGCAAACTGACGGATCCGTCAGATCAAAACTGACTACGTCATCAGCCCCTGACGTCAGTTTATACGTCAGAGGCAGGCTTGGACGACGAAATAACTAGAATTTGTTTACAAGATGGAGAGTTTTTTCATTTGATTAAATTTTAAATACATTTTTTGAAATTAAAACGGCTTTTTTATTTATTATGACTCATACATTTTCAGGTAGATTATTTCCTTCCGGATAAAAGAAAGATGCTTTTCGAAACATCAAACGTGGCTGCGTTTTCAATACAGTTATAATTATTTTATTAATAAAATATTTATTTCAAAATCAAACTAGATTCCTCTTGCATTCGTCCTTTCCACGAACCTACACCCAAGCAGTTTTCGTTGTTTCTGACAGAGTCACGTGATTTCGCTGTCCAAGCCTGCCTCTGACGTATAAACTGACGTCAGGGGTCTGGGGATGTAATCGCTGTTGATCTGACAGAGTTATCAGTCAAATTTGCCTCAGTTCCTTTCAGGGGGCTGACGGATCCGTCAGTTTGCACGACAAACCAGGCTAGAAAAGGAATAGTAGATTAAATCGATATCGATATTTTGTTTCACTGTTTGTGATTCAGCAACAGTTCTGAGAGAATTCGACGTCAGTAGTGTTGAAGCAAAACAATAAGTGTGGCCACGTATAAAATAAATAAATAGAGACTTTGATAATTGAAGCATGCCGATTTTATATAGCGTGGTGGCACGCGGGACGACAGTTTTAGCCCGTTATGCCAGTTGCCCAGGGAATTTTGCTGAAGTTACGGATCAAATCCTTTCGAAGATCGGTCCCGAAGATGCGAAACTCACCTATTCCCATGGGTCGTTTCTTTTTGACTACATCACTGAAGACCGTATCACCTACATGTGCATCACAGACGATGTAAAAAATCTAAATTTCTGTCGTATAAAACTGTTATGTATAATTTTTTTTTGTTTCTTGGCAGGAATTTGAGCGCTCGAGGGCGTTTTTGTTTTTAAATGAGATTAAGCGGCGATTTCAAGCCTCCTACAAACACCACGCTCACACAGCTTTGCCCTACGCCATGAACAGCGAGTTTTCTAGGGTATTGGCAGCGCAGATGGTAAATCTTAGAAATTACCTTCTTTCTTCTTTTCCCAAAACAATACATTTCTTCCACTTCGGTAGAAACACTACTCAGAAGCCAGGGATGTGGACACTATAGCCAAAGTTCAAGGCGAACTGGATGAATTGAAAGATATTATGGTCAAAAACATTGATAACTTAGCCTCGAGGGGCGAACGCTTGGAGCTTCTCGTCAACAAAACCGAAAATCTCAGCGCTTCGGTAAAACTCTCTTAGCATTCTTACGAATTTTCGTTAAGCAAAGCTAAACGGGTCATGCAAGATTAACCAGCTGTTTTTGCCATTCTAGGCTGTTACCTTCCGCAAAACAAGCCGTAACCTAGCTCGCTCACTTTTCTGGAAGAATATCAAGATCACGGTCATTTGCGTTCTTGTGATTGTTACCATCATTTACTTTATCGTGTCGATGGCATGTGGGGGCTTAGATTGGGGTAATTGTGTCGGGCATTAATTGTGTTATTTTCTCAGTCACTTTATAGTCTTGGATTTTTCCTTTTTTTATTCTAGCCAACATTCCGGTACTAGCACAGAAAAAGAGAGATTAAGCTTCTTTCGTGTTAACTCAAAATATCGATTGTGATTTGCATAAGCTACAAGCCATGAAATTCATGTGTCTTAACCTGTGTACATGTACAGATTTCGTTTATTATCGTTTTTTGTAAATACATGGTTTCATTACCAAATCTCCCCATTGGGGCTTGGATTTGATGCCAGCCGTCTTTTTAAACTCGGCCAGGAAGAAAACGTCTTTCATATCCTTGGAGACTAGCTCGAAACCGTACTTTTCAATCACTTTGAGAAAGCCGTCTACGTTCTCGCACCGGCTTTCCACTTCAGCCAATTTAAGCAAGCCTCTGCGAAACGATACCACACAAAAACGAGTTAATAGTTCAACCTTCAGCTGTATATTTCAATCTCACTTCACTCCCATTGCAAACTCAATAATCCCTGGCTATTTTATTTAATAACTATCTTCAAATGCTTCCATAAAAGAAAAAATATATAAAACGTTATTATTTACATTAATCCAGCCCTGTCTCGCGAAAGCTTAACAAGTCTAAGTTCATTTTTCTTTTGTTTCATTATTGTATCTTTTCTTTATTTTCTTTAACTTATCTCTTTTAATTAGCTATTCTCTTTTAAGTATTCGAGTTCCTGTCTCATTTTTAATCTACTTGCTTTTATTTTTTTTTAAGTTGTACTGTTCTTTTGTAAGTTATTACAAAGTAATTCTTTTTGTTCTTTTATATTTCTTAGATGTTAATCATACGCGATTATTATTAAGTTACTTGCTTTTTTATTATCACTTTTTTAATTCAATACCGACACAGGCTCGTGCCTATTGTCGATTTTGTTTACTCTATTGTTTTACGTGGATCATTATACTATTTGTTTTCACTCTTTGCTTCTTTTCTTTTAGATTTTTACCCCATTCGAAGAACGCGGTTCGCTTCGAGAAGAAAGTCGGGGATGTTAGTTCCCATTAACGAGAGGCAAAATATGGCCACGTCGACGGATTTGACTTCTAAAGGTACGTGGGCCATATCGCAGGCTGTGACGTGCTCATTCGCAGCGACCAAATCGAATGAATGGACCTTGTGCGGTACAGATTGGGCGAGTTTCGCTTCGCCGCATCCAAAATCGGCGATCACCTTCTGTTTAGACCTTTTTAAAGAACATTTTAGTGAAAGATTTGAAGACTAAGGCATACATGACTATTACATTTTCTTAATACTCGCGACAATCAAGTCTATGGGGTTCACAGGCCATTTCTGGACTTGTTGCTGGAATCCTTGGTGGTACACGTTGAACGCTTTGGGGTCTTCTTTGAAAAGTTGAACGGCTTCATGGCTTGTTAGAGTGTACAACTGTTCATTCAGATGTCTGTAAAAAGCAAACATGGTAATATTAGTAGATTTCACACACGAAAAGTCCAAGTTTTGCGAATTACCTAAACCTAGCCGCTTCTAACCGATTTTTTGCCGCTTCTAACAAAGTAGGTTTGGGTTTCAGCTTGAAGAATTTGGGTTTTCCTTGCTGGGAGGTTAAGGCAGGGGATTTCTGGTGTTCCAAACCTGTTTTGGGATTCTTCTTGGGTTTAGTTGCTGGGTTTAAAGGAGTTGGTTTGGAGACACCAGTTTTTTCTGGCATTTCAGGCTTAGCCTTGGTGGTGTGAAGAAGTTTCTTAAGCCGCTTAAGGTCTAAACGAGCCTTACTCGCAGCAGGGTTTTTCGTTACTGAACCCGACTGCTTCGTTGGCTTTTTGTGAAGCATCGGTTTCTTTTTTATCTGATTTGCTTTAGATTTAGCATTTCTATTTGCATTAACAGGAGGACGCTGCTTCGCTTTCATGATAAGGTATTAAAGAATTCCTGGTATGGATACACACACCTACTTCTACGGAGTTATTTCTTAATTTTCCGGACAAATAAAGAAAAACCAGCCGCGTCTCCACGTGCTCGAATCTGTTTGACAACACATGCGCTAGGAATGCTGACGGATAGCGTAGTCTAAAGTTTTGGAAGACTGATTCCTGGCGCGATCTAACGGGAAAAACTGCATAGAGGGGAATACCCTAGAATCAAGGTTAGTAGAAACAATGTTGCGCCATTCCCGCCCCTTTGCGTAAGTGTTTCAAGGGTATATGTCACGCGGATCCAGCCAATCAGCGCCAAGTGCAGGCTGGCATTGCCCGAGCAGGGAAGTCTGGTAAACAAACGTTAGAAACGAGATGTGTGTTTACTGAAGTGGTAGGTATTACGCTGAATTCCAAAGTAAGAGCAGCAAAAGAGCATTATTATTAATTAAGTAGTATTAAGAAATAACACACAGTTTTTTTAGCTTGTAAGCTTGCTTAGTTTCCTTTTTTTCCCTTCCTTGACTTGTTGTAGGTCGTCCATGTGTTTTTGTAAGTTCATGTAAGTTATTGCACCTCTCCATTAGACAACGATTTCCAGGCATCGTGAGTGCTATATTTTGACAAGAAATCCGACTCTGTAACACAATCTTAATGCATTTGTCTGTTTTGACGAATTAATACACTCTGTAAACTATCAATTCATGTCTTGTTTTCTCCGTGTGCCAACAGTGAAATTTCTCACACCGAGTTCAAAATGTTCGCTGCTGGCTAGACGTTCGAAAATCTACAAACTAGAAAAAAAGGAAAGGAAGATGCGAATGCAAGCAGTAGAAAGAGGGGTAGATTGCATTCCTCGCAAAACATGATTCTGAAGCTGTTACGGCTGAAGAAAAATTCGTTATCTTTCAGATCGGCTGTTGTGGCCTGTGAATTAAAAATATATAAAGAAA